>JBBJLS010129454.1:0-16929 GCA_037577275.1 Bryconaethiops microstoma | reverse complement strand
ATATATAGGGAGAGAAGGAGTTGAGAGCTCTTCTTCATGAAAACGCATTTGTCTGTGTGGGACGGCAGGAAAGCAATGACTCAACAAAATGACTGACACTCCTCACAGTTATTAACTCTGAGACTTCAACGCTGAATGTGACAAAATACTTGCCTTGTGCTTTCAAGTACCAAACTTGAGTAAAAGGAATTAAAAAGGCCACATCAGGGAAAACAAAATGTTCATCTTTTTTAACTAAAGAGTTTAATGTACTAAACAATTCAGCCTACAACAATTTAGCCTCACCCATTCAGGCTGAAGCTATAAGGAGAGTTTCAGCTCAGACTACATTTTAAATGAGACACAGCCAACAGAGATCTTAAAAGCACTGTGACGAAAACAGCCTGTTTAACTGTAAGGGATAAACACATATTACAGAATGTTCCTGTTAAATTAATTATGATTGTTCATGAGTCATGAGTGGATTTCAGAGAAATACTACAACAAATACTCCTATTACAGACCAGACTGTTGATAAGATAAGAAAAACAAGAAGATCTTGCCAAGCCAATCTGCTCTGCCGGACTAAGCAAACCAGTCTGTGGACAGGTCCAAATAAAGGACACCTTTCTGCTGAATAAAACATGCAGCTACTGGCTGCTGACATCTTCAGCTATGAGTCATTTAGCATTAACCTCTCAATGTACCCACTATAGAGGATGACGGATGAGTCCATAACTAAGGCTCCAAAAGGAGAACCCAAGATAGGGTCTGCTACACCATGAAAAGAAAAAAATTACAGTACATGTATTGTGGGTTTGTTTTTCTTTGGCAAAACTGAAAATGTGTTTAATGTGCGCAGTCTTAGCAAGAGTTTTACAGTAGTTTATCATAAAAACTAGAGATATTTTTAAGCGCCTGGAGATGTTTTGCAGTGAATCTGGGACAAGGGGCTACAACAGACAAGAAGATCAACAACAACAACAAAGCACTTCACCTCTCTCTGACAAACCCAACAATTCCAGGAAGTAGCAATGCTATTTCAGAGCTCCAGAACTCAGGTACTCACACATCTAATGCTGAACTCCTCTTGGGAACCATAATTCAACCCTTCTGGAAAGTTCCATGACATATATGAATGGTAGACAACTGAAAGTGCATCCATTTGCATCTGGCCTTTATGAAAGGCCTGCATGCCTCAAAAAGCATTAGTTTTAATGAGAAGCCCTTAGATGGCCAAATGTCCATTAGTATCACTTAGTGGGGTCTTGTTAGCTGGCTAATGCCCCCAACAGAGCCTCTATAAACATTACAGTGAAGCAACATTTGCAATGCGTCTCCAGAATGCAGTGCATTTAGTAGAACAGTGATTGGTGGCTGTACTTCATCATGTGACTTTGTGTTTGCTTCTTAACACCCTTTTAAAGTAAGAAACAGAGCCTGGCACCCGAATTATTGCAAGACTGTATGCTAATTTCATTAATAAATGTTAATGACTGTGACTGACGAGCAGTCACTGGTCACTCTTTGCTTCTCCTGCATGCTGTACTACACCGCTATGGACTGTCAATCTTCTATATGCTCTTCTTTGAAGCACAAAAAAGGCAGTGATTTGATCTCAAGGTAGCACATGTATTATGCACCCTCCCTGCCTCTGGGGACCAATTACCTGCCCTGCTACACACACCATGGTAGGGTACACCATAAAACAAGGCCCGGAGTGTATTAACACGATGAGCCCAAAGCAGTAGTACATCAGGCAGACTCATAAAGGAGCTAAAGGTTATAAATGATAACAGTTCGATACGTCATTATCACGGAAGAAACCACAACCCTTTTTCATGCAAATGATTGGGCAACGAACAGGCGCTATCTATATCAATGAGTATGGGTCGAAAGCAGATTGCCTCTAATTGACAACATACATGAACGTCAGGACAATTGAGCCTAGTGGTAATTTACAGCCAACATCTTAACATTTGTGCCCGTGACAGTTGTCTCCAGCTGTATATATATAACACCAGTAAGCTGTCCCAGTGGGCACTCAATTTGTCTGCATTCTCAGCTGCACAAAGAATAGCACAATGTGTCGCAAGCCCCATTATTGTGCCCTATCATGCGTGTGCCTTTAAGCTGCAAACCTGAACATGATCAGTCTCTTCCTAAGGGGTTACAATTTATCTGATGCAGCACTCTGGGGCAAACAGATTGCCTACTGGCTTCACAGGCATGCTCAGCATGATATTACATAATGATACAATATACTCTCTAAAAAAACACTTGGAACATGGAAACTACTGGAAAATATAGGCGCTATAAAAGCATGAGTGGAAATCTCCAAATGAGGGTTGGTCCTTTCCGCAACACTGATAAGTGTAGCAACACAACAAATGCCAGTTAAATATGATACAAACACAGTGTTCCCAAATGCAGCTGTCCTCCCAGCGGCTTGGCACATTTGGTTCAACTCGTGCACAGAGCATGTGAGTCACGTTCCAATCCTAATCTCATTTTTTCCAGATATGATGATGTGGCAGAAAGCAGAACAGGGTGACAGTCTTAGATATCTTCTGTATGGTGGATTAAAGGATATTGAATAACAATATCACATTGAGTTGGCCTGCTAAAGCATGACAATACAAGCTAAATCATAAAGTAAGTTATAACTATTCTACTACTATAAAATTATATGCATTCTTCTTTCCTCACTCATTGCTATAAAGAATGAAACAGCAGTGACAATACTACAAAAAAGGAAGAAAATCTTACAATGAGGTCGATCAGTGGGTATAAAAATAAACACACATTTCCTGGGACTTCTCAACAGTGCAGGGCAAAACAGTATTTCTAATCTTATGTCACACCACTGTCTTAAAATAATTGGATTAATTTAATACCAGCCAATGAAATCATTTTCTGCTTTTTCTAGATTCAGATGAATGTAGTGATTCCCCAACAGTTAAACAGGCTGAGGCAGCCCGTCTAGTCAAACTCGCACGCTGCCTGGCTTGAATGGGATACAGATAATGGGATGTCTTGCAGGCTAAGGTTTGCTTCATACACTGCAGTTTCTATATCATTTTTGTTAAAAATGTATTTCTCAATTGATCTCCAAATCACTAAATTACATCCCAAGACTAGCATGGTGTTACGTCCTGGTTAGCATTTGAACTTTTATTTTGACACATGGGTGTGGTTTAGTAATAAGTGATGGTATGTTTTACTTGGTTCCTGTCTGTGGTATGGATGTATTTAAGTTTTCCCTGTGCCCTGTCTGGGGGGCTGTCCACCCTCACATATCGCTACCTGTCTAAGTTACCCATCTTCTGTGTAGTAGCTGGTGAGCTGATGTTTCTTTGTGTTCTGGCCCTCGGGTCTCTTCGAGTTTTGCATGTTGTAAATAAAGTCAGGACCCTGCTTGTGTGCCTTGTTACGCCCGCAACACGTGACCCATGGATACAAACATTGATATAACTGTGTGATACAACAGGTTAGCTTGGTTTTAGCTTGGAGCAGCCACTAGCTCTGGTCTTCTAGCATATAGTCAAAGCAGGTTTTAATCACAGAAGTTATTGGTCCACAAATAAAAAAAAGGTTTTGAGTAATACTTGAATATTAGGTGTTAGTTTGGAATGGATCTGTTGAAATGTAGTGTTGTACCCAGAACAGAAGGCAACATTAGACATGAAGTGTGTGTATTGTTTCAACTTGTCTGTTCTATTACAAGAAAAGAAGTGAGAGCTTCCCCTTCTGGATGTTCGTGACATAAGCAAGCAATATTGCTATTGAACTTCTTGAAAACAAATGTGTATAAACTGTGAATCTATATTCACATTTGTAGTGTTTTCAATGTATTTCAATGTATTTAATGTGTAGATACTACCGCAGCTCCTAATGTGTTTGAAGACACCCCACACACGACAACATGTTTAGCTTTGAAGGGGAAACACTGGAATGCAACAGCACTCCTGTTTTCTTCCTCAAGATCATGCCATTGTCAAACTTCTGCCTGGTTCCTCTCTCAAATCAGAAAACAGATCTAGTTGTGTCTCCGGAGAGAAAAATTATCAGATTATCCATCAAACCAGTGACTCTGGCTCGGCAAAACTTGTTTGACCTCTGCTGTCTCTCTTTTTGTAAAATGCTGAATGTCTCTTTGACAGTATGAGAGCCAGAGTCAGAGCCTATCATCAGTGTTGTCATTACATGTATAAGTGAATGGGAGAAAGACGAGCAGCTGATGTAATGAAAACTGACATCTTCACTGAGTCACAGTGATCATGGGTAAAGTCAAAAACAGCTGAGGGCTAACATTGCTCAGCTATTCTTGCTTATTCATGATGACTACAAATAAACTACCTCTTCTCAGAGCACACATGAACAACAAGCCAAATCAAAATTATTGTTAGCTGAGTCCTGGAAGTGAAGAGGGCGAGAAGGAGTTGGCAGCCTGGAAAGAGCCTCACAAAATACATTTGATTAGGGACACTGAACAGAGCGAGGGAGAGAAAGAGGAAGGATGGTGGGTCGGTATCACAGCCACAAACCCCACTCATCTCTTTTTAGAATAAGATGTGAGTCAGTCAGGCACTCATCTGAATATGTTGATCGGACAGTTACTGGGCTTTAAGGGGACTTTCCAAAATGACTAATTACACCCTAAGAAGCACAAGACCTTCTGTACTATAGAACATATGAAAGCACCACAGCACAGCAACACAAATCTGAAACTATAAAAGTAACAAAAGCAAAGCATCTCCCTGATTATAACAGCTAATAATAATCTTTCACTGACTTTACTATTGTTGTGTTACTCCATTACACAGCAAAATCTCAGCACGGCTTTATTTCTGAAGAGCATCTGTAACCACTGACAAAATGAGAATGGACAACTGGATAAATGGACTGAAAAAAGGTATTAATATATAACATATAATTAATTATTAATAAATAGTATCCCTCTAGGGGAAAAAATCACATGCCATGATAATACATGAAAATACAAACACAATAAAGACCACAGAAAACAGACGATACATCACTATTCATAACATGATTATCAGTAGACTCCAAGAATCAATAGATCAGTAGGAAATTCAAACATTCAAATCTGAAAATGGTTAATTAAAAAGGTTGACTGCTGCTGGAACAAAAGACCTCCTAAGTCTTTCGGCTGAACAATTTGGCATCTGCAATTGCTCACTCAGTAAACTTCAAAGAGCACTACAAATATTATGAAATGGATAGGTTTCTAACCCCAGGAGAGTCTGCAGTTTTGCCTTTCTTCTCTCCTCCAATACAACCTCTACAGAGTTTACAATAGGTCAACAGCATTTTTCATCAATTTATATTTCCTATTTCCTGTCATCCACTGAGAATTTTTGCCCACAACGAAGAACAGCATACAAAAAGGACACTCACCATCACACTAATTAAAAAACTTACCCATAATAATACAATATTCTAGACAATGCTAACTTCCAAATTAGTTACTACTACATCAGATCACACAGCTTCTTAACTGTGTTAAGATAGTAAAGATAGTGAAGCTCAGTTAATAACACACTAGGCCTTGCTAGACTGAACTGTGGGTAATGTCTTGAAACATAAATGACAAAAAAATAGCTTTCCTTGTCTACCAAGAATATTTTCAAGTGAAACATAGTGTTTGGAGGGGCCACTATCATAATTTTTCCATACATGTGAAAACCACCAAAATCAGAAGATGTTTTAGAAGTGGACAGAAGTCATTCTATTTCAATGGAAGGTTACAGTAAACAAGAACATTGTCTTTTAAATGTTGTATGATTGTGTTTAATACAACCAGAGACACGAACTGACAAGTTAGAAAATGTCCATTTTTATTTCAGGCTGACTTTTAATCAGAAAATACTCTCCTCAGTGCTTAATTGCAATTATGTATCCTACAAAGACCATCAAAGGAGACTCTTTATCTCTTCCACTAGCTGGTGTTTTGGAGAGCCTGGGTGTTTCATTTCCAAGCCTGTTTTCAGGGTATGCAAAGCTCATTGTTTGCCTACGCGAGCTGGCAGTCTCCCTTATCGTCATTCTAGCAGCTGTGTGAACGCTGGTCAAAGGGCATAGTGAGAACCCAGACATTGCCTAGTCTGAATGACCGGCCACTTCTAGATTTTTTTGCTCCTTTATATTTGATGCTTGTATGAAGTGTAAGCTTAGTTGCTGTTTTAAAAAGCAGGAAAGATGGTATCGAAGCTGGTGCCTATTTGGTACAAAGGTAAATAATTAAACAGATATTTGATATTTTGATTAATATCGATGGTCTTTAAGAAGTCAGTGATGAAAAAACCCTGTAATTAAGTAATTAGGGTTGTGATGATATCACAATTTTGCTTTTTATACTGGTATCACAAACCTGAGACCAAACAATATTATTGCAAAAACTTAGGAACATTTAACAAAGAAAAACAGAAAAAAAACCTAAATTTTTATTACTCAGTACAAAACTCTTCTAACGTGCAAAACACAATGTCAGCCTGGTGCATGCTTATTTAAATAAAAAACTGAAAGTATTGAAAATATTGATCATTAGTGTATTGAATTAACTGCCAAACCGCAGTACTGGAAAAGAATTGAACGTTTGATTCTTTATGCAACTCTAGTAAATTATTGCCAGGATGTATGCCAAAGTTTGACTGCACAAATCAAAGACGGAACAAAGAGAAAACATGATATTAGTACTAAATCAGAGTGTACCTGTATGTATCTGCTTATTACTTCATCAACTAGAATAACTCAATCAATAAAAAAGCAAGTAGGAAACATATGAACGAATTCTAGTCAACTACATTACAAAATTCACATAATACCACAATGTAACTGTTCACACTTTAGGGGTGTGACATGATTAGCTCATGCTTAATTTTGACGTTCCCTTCATTTAGTCAAATTCCTCATGAACTGAGCAACCTTTCAAACAAAACGGGCTGAGTGAGTCACTGGGTCTACATTACGTGAAACATTTCCATATCTACCTCAGTCAAACGAAACTTCTATATTAGGGAACTAAAGAGAAGCAGAAGAATGTTAAGAAGGGTGGGTAAGATTGGACCAACTTGCCTTATAAAGGGAATGACTGCAGCTATGCATAGTGCCTGTCTTCACCAGTAACAACTTCCTGTTTCATGTGACATCATAGGCTGTGATGCAGGAGACTCCAGCCAGCATGCTTTTGATATTGCTCACACACACACACACACACACACACACACACACACACACACACACACACACACACACACACACACACCCCTCATACCGCAAGTAGACACAAGCCACAGGAAGTACAAATGTGTCGAAACATGCAACGTGCTCTCCTTCACGCTTCTCAATATATATGAAATTAATCTCAAATCCAATACTACATAGTGCCTCAACGTATGGCAGACTATTTTTATTTCTAATGCGTGCACCAGCTTATGTGAAGGGTAAATAATCTGATTACTGTAAGTTGTTTACTTCCCGTGCTGACAGCTAGGCCAAAACAGGACAGCTGACTTCCAGTAGACATTTCTTTGTAAAAATGTTAAGGCTTGGGCCTCTGTGGCTCCAGCATTTGCCTAAGGCTTGCCCCTAAGAGTTCTTTTGATTTTATTAATACATTAATACAGAGAAGGCTATATGGAGGAAAGGTCATCAAGACACATGGATGCATTTGCTACAAAACCACTGATAAGTAATTTCACTACTACAACAAGCAAACTACTGAAATGTAATAAATAATGCAACGTGTGACTGGTTGACATCCATTGTATGTTGTCAGGAGTTTCTATTGGACAGCCAGCTAAATTCCCAGCAGGCCAATTACGAGACATGCCATATGGACTAGAAAACTGCTGTCTATAACTAATTACTGTAACTTCAGTATTTTTCACAAGACAGGTCTCACGTCCTTAATATCTCTGCTGCTGCTGGATTAATAATACAGTGCAATAACTGGACTATATACTTCATGCAAGGTGGAATTGCACAAGTTTAAAATTTTGAAGATGCCTGTCCACTTTACTTTTCTTCTGAAATCAAGTGTATTAACAGGGAGTGTGTTCCCTGTTTTGCTGCAGTAACTGTCTTCACTCTTCTGAAAAGGCTTTACACTAGTTGTCGGAGCGTTGCTCTGAGGATTTGATTGCATTCAGCCATGAGCATTAGTGAGTTCAGGTGCCGATGATGGATGATTAGTTCTGGATCACAAACTTCTACTCATCCCAAACATACTGGATGGAGCTTTATAACTCCAGTCCAGTGCTTGGCTACAGTGGATGGTTGGCATTCAGCATGGTGATGCTCTTGAGCCTCTTATTCTATTTTCCTTTCTATGTAGACTACAGCTGCCTGTGCACATCTGGACACCTCTCATAAATAAAATTACCGCATTAAATTAGCTGAATTAACTCATTTGACAAAGTGTCATTATGGAATCGCTACACAAAGAAGATGTTTTTACCCACCTTCTTTACTCCAAGGAACACAAACCAATCACAGATATGACATAAAACATTTTTGTCGATTCGCTGAACATTCTGGTTTTATGATCAACACATCAAATTAAAAAAAAAGCAGATCAAGCAGAAGATAATTTTTTTTTATAAAGATCATACAAGTGTGGGATTAAGATTCTCTACATTTACATTTACAGCATTTAGCAGACGCTCTTATCCAGAGCGACGTACATTAGTGCTCAAGCAATCCACAACTGTTCTTTACACCTGAAAAGCTATACGTAGATCAACATCCGCTATTCAACCAAGTTACTGCAGGCTAAGTTACACATTCTAAGTGTGGTGAATCGATAATGTTTTCCAGGGGTGGTAAGTCAGGTCACTAAAGAGTGCCTAAGATTCCAGGACTAGAACAACTACATTCTGTAAATGTAGCAGAGGAAATACTCCTTGTTTCACTGTGAAACAGCTTTGCATAATCACACAATGTCTTGCTTTTAGCGAGCTAAGCTAAAATGAAATGCAAATAGGTTTCCAGTGCACTTTTATGATGACAAGTCAAACGAGGGCATTCACCCTTTTAAGCAGCCGAATGAAAAATGTATAAAGAGCAGCACAGGGATGGAGGAAGACTAGCTGCCACTACCTTGCGAACGCCCTCTGTCTCTTAGGCTCATGAGCAGAGGCTTCATTACACAACCCTGGAATGCTCACTTGTCAGTCCTTTAGAGAAGGTAGACTGAAGGAACTGTGGGTGATTCTTTTAACAAACAAAGGCATTTTCACACAAACTTAAACTATGGCACTCTCTCTCACTCTCTTGGCTCCCATTAGCATATAAATAGCCATCCAGGAGGCTTAAGACAGGGCTGGGTGAACCCTAAAACAAAAGGTAGCATTTACTAGAAGCATGGGAATGGCAGCATCAACTTTTCTCTCTTCCTCTCCCTCTCCGGTGGTCTCTTGATGGTGTCATATACACTGATACACTATGTCCAGTTTGAAAAGTGGAACACTGTACTGTGTGGCAAAATGACAGTGGATTTTGGGCAGGGCAACAGAGAAACTGCAGTTTTTAACTTGGGGATCAGTTACAGTTCTAGTCTGAATGGTTAGCCTGTATTCCTCATCCAATCCACATAACGTAACCACTGAATGCCCTTAGGTATTCTTGGGTATTCTCTTCAACACTTTAATAATTTCTTAACACTGTGGTTGCATTTAATTTGTGAACATTAGTAGATTTGTATTGCGTTTGTCACAAATGACCATTCTAGGCAAGAAATGGGTGGCCTAGTGGGTAGGATACTTGCTTCTGGATCAAGAGGTCATGGGTTCGAATCCGACCTTCAGCACACCAGTTGCTCCAGGGAGACTGTCCCCTGTAGTTAGGGAATGGAAGTCGCTTTGGATAAAAGCATCTGCAAAATGCCATAAATGTAAATGTAAAAAATGCATAGGAATACCCTTTACACTCCAGACCACTGTAGCATACAATGTGCTCCTATTTCACACGCTGATACACTTTACTGAGTGTATTACGAGTGACACACCATGTAAGGAAGAGTTAAGCTCTAGCTCTTTTCCTTTTTGAATGTTTCAGTAGAAGTCTAAGCAAACCCTGTGTACCATAATTGTGAACAATCCTCCAACCACTCCAAAGCTATTCAAGAGGCAAAAACATTTAAATGGTGTAGTTCCCACTTTTTATGAATGAGCCAGTGTGGCCATACAGAGCTACACACAATACTATAGAACACACTGCTTGGCATCTTGTTTATCAAAACTTGACTTACATTACAATTATTTATACACTCAAAAATTACAGTTAAATAAACGTCTTCATTTTCAACTCCCAAAAATCTTAACTGTTTTTCCTAGATTGAGCTCACACCAGAAGAAAAAAGTGTATGGTTAGTACGGATGTGGAATGTGAGCCTTCTACTGTGCTCCTGTATGGCTGCTTGGAGACAATCTATTTAGATCTGAGATGGGATAGGCAAATTAATTAAGAAAATGACCAAGTTTACTTGGGTGATCCAGATTCAGAACCCATATGTTGATGCTACCATAGCCTCCTCAGGTTTGAATTAAGAAAACAGCTGCACTTGCACTACAGGGCCTACCAAACACAAGCACAGGAACATTAAAGAGTAATTACACTCTACATTTCTTTTTGAAATGTATTTATTCGTAATAATAAATTACATCAGTCTTGCTGCAGTTTTAGCACTTCAACATTTAACAGTAAAACCTTAAAAGTAACAGAATTATTGTGGTCAGCATCTGTCAGCATTTGCTTCTTATGTTTTATCATGACGTGGCTCAGGAACAAAGTACAAAGATCAAAATATGTCACAATATGCATACACTGCCCCCAGACAACAATGACCACTTTGCACCATCCTAAACAAGTATAAAATGTGAAATGTGAAGTGTGAAATGAGCACTAGACTGCAAGAACGCAACAGGAGAGTTGTTGTCACTCTCCTACCTGTTGTTAGTTAAGGACAGCGGTGTGAGAAAGCACCACAGCAAATCATGTAAAGCATCTTCCCTTTTGCCTGTTCATTCTAGAAATTACCATTGCTGCAGTAATGCTCATTTTCAGCCTATCTATGTGGTTTTGGTGTTGATTCTCCACTGTCCCATGCTGGGTTTAACACGCAACCTACTAAAACACAAGAGGGGTTTAGATATCTGTATGCTCAGACAGTCACGCATACTCCATTCATCCCTCTCTGTTTTTTTATTCTGGTAAGTTTCTCTCCCTTTCAATCTCTGTCTGTGTGGTCACGCGAGTGCCAAGACTACACTAACAAGATAAGGCATTCTGAAAAGGCATGCGTTTCCCTTACATTTTTTTTCAGGATGGCACGCAGACCCTTCAACATCAACCATGTTGTCATGTAGACGTCAACCATGTTGTCATCTCACAATATTATTTTTAAAATACAGTATATGCACATGTGAATACACCGAGTTCTCCATTCTCTTAACATTTATTTTCAAAACTTCCTATTACCACAGACAAAACCAAGAATTTCTGTTGATTAAATATGTATGTGACTATATAGGAAGCAAAAAAAAAAACAAAAAAAAAACTAGATCTATGTGGTGATCTGGCAAAACCCAGCTCGCCTGTGCAACACACTGTTATATCACACAGGTAAACTAATTATTGGACATGGGATGTTAATTTAGTATTTCTTTACATTTGAAAATCTGAAATAAAAAAACAACAGAATATTATTTTGGCCAAAATTTGAGTGCATATAATATGAGAAGTGAAGGCTAGGAAGCAAACATTGGCCTGACAGATACATCCTAATGTCTATTTCTCATGCAAGCGGTGCAGCATGTGAGTTTGACTGGGTTGGTCACCCAGGCTATTTAACAGTTAAACACTGTTATAACAGCATTATTGTAAGCCTGTTACATTTCGTTCACAGTGAAGCTGAGGTGACAGAAACAATTTGACAGGATCCATTACATTTTCAATATTTTTTGTGCTAAAAAAGTACTGATCCCACAGACAATTACATAACACACACTGGTTTGGTCTTGCCTGCCTCAAAATCAGATACTCTAGAATTTCCTCTGCACTGGCTTCCTGTAGATGCGTGCTTGTCTCAAAAGCCAGAAACTGACCAGGTTTTAACTGCTATTCTTCAAAACAAGCATGGAAAACAAACACTTTCTCTGTCCTGGCACACAGGCAGAGGAATTGAGGTTCCACTGGCCAGCCGAGTCTCTGTCGACATACGGTGATTGAAGACTTTTAATTGAGCAGCATTTAAAAACTTTTTGAAATGTCTTGTAATGTATGTATGCAATGTTTAAGCTCTGTATTGGTTTCCTTTTTTTCCTTAACTTAATATATTTTATAATATAATATATTTTATAATATATATAACTTTGGGCACATTTGCTGAGTGAACAATAAAGCATTTTTCTAAATCACTCTATTGTAAGTAAGAATGTCTGTTAAATGCTACAACTGTATATGTAATGTCCGGTGAAGTGTTTCAAATCAGGGGCACAGTCACGCTAGAATAGAGAAGGGTCTTCTCCAAACTGTGTTCACAAAATTACTGTAGTACCCAGTACCTACTGTAGCACAAATTGCAGAAAAAGTGAATGGTGGCTTCGAGAGGAGTTAAAGCATACAGTGGATCACAGTTTCAGTGTCTGGGGCTGCATAGCCACAGGCCAGTCACAGGGCTCATGCCCTGCCCATCATCATGAGGCGCCCACAATTGTCGCATGAGCATTAGAACTGGACCATGGACCAATGGAAGAAGGTGGTTTGGTCTGATGAATCATATTTTCATCTACATCAGGGGGACGGTCAGGTGCGTGTGTGTCTTTCAGCCTGGGAAGAGATGTCACCAGGACACACCAAGCAATGTTCTGATGGGAAACCTTAGATCCTGGCATTCATGTGGATGTTACTTTTAGACATATCACCTACCTAAACAATGCTGCGCCCTGCCTATAAAGGTTGTTCAGGTATGGTTTGAGGAATGGAATGGAGGAGTTGAACTGGCCTTCAAATTCCTCAGTCCGACCAAGCCTCGGGGGGATGTGCTGGACAAACTAGTCTAATTCATGGAAGCCCCACCTAGCAACTGAAAGGACTTACAGCAGGTGTGTCAAACTCCGGTCCAGCACAGTTTGAAGGTTCTCCTCCTCAAATACATTCACTAAACCTGACAATTAACTGGTGAGGTGAACCAGGTTTTTCTGAGCAGGGAAATCAGCAAAACGTGCTGGACCACGGCCCTCTAGGACTGGAGTTCGACATCCCTGACTTACAGGATCTGCTGATTAATACCCGATACCTCTTCAGAGGTCTTGTGGAGTCCTTGCTGGAGGTCAGAGCTGTTTTGATGGTGCAAGGAGGACTTACACAATATTTGGCTCGCCGTTTTAAAGTTACGGTTGGTCGTGTATAGCACTGTATTAAGGCAGTGCATGTTTTTTTTTATGTGAGTTTTTTTATTTTCTTTACACAATTTTGCCCAGAGCCCATTTGCCCAGACAGTGCCTTCTAAGCTCACATTCCTGGTTTGGGATTGCTGATTAGCTTATCGATGCACTGCACAATGCAAACAGTCTAACAGCATGTAGATAAAGACTGTCCCACACCCTGGAAAGGGAAACTGATTTGCATTTGAGCCAACCTCAGAATTTTGCAGTCATGCCTTCTGTGGAGGTGCTAGGGCAGTTTAGAATGACATGTAAGATGATTCCAGGTCAAGTGACGCAAGGGTGACAGTACCTACGCAATATGAAAATATTACACCAATAATATGTGCTTGGGTATGTTTCTTTTCTTTCATTTCGTGTAGGAAAATCAATCCAGAATACAAATGGTGTTAAAACAAAGGGTTTTTACACTACTGAGGTAAAAATATGCGTAGGGTTAAACTTAGCTAATTTGTTACATCTAGGTAATTCCACATAAATAACACACACGGCACATTTTAAACCCACATCCTGCAGTAGCAGAAGCGATGGCAGCAAAAGCGACCCCCTCCTCATTCACTGGCACAATTCACACAACAAACAGGTTTGAGGCCCTGAGGCTCAGAGTTCCTAGTTTTAGCGTAGTCTTGCGCAGAGAATAGTAGTACTTGGATAAGTATCACTTTACTTACATGTTTCATATTGTTCAACAAACTTGTCACATCTTCAGACCAACCTTATACTGTTCATTTTACCCTGAGCATTTTTATTGTTGTCCAATCATTTAAAACGCTCCAACATGTGATTTTTCAGGCATCTCCGCTCTTTCAGATTCAATGGCCACATTAAAAGAGGTTATTTTGTGCTTTGGTACAAAGTGATGCAGATGCCTAAACAAGCCTAAATCTGCTAGAATATATTATCTTTTACCACTACATCACAATCACTGTCCTTTTTAAAGGTCTTTGCTGATTACAATTTTGTGGCTTGAAATGTGTTGTTACAGTCTAGCATGACTGAAGCGTAGCTATTCAGAATGAAATCCATGTTTACTCAGACTTGTAAATACAGACTTGTAACTGACACACTTGTCGACACAGAGAACATTTTACAATGTGACAAGTGTAAACTATGATTACCCATGCAGATAACCACACTGAAAGTCCTTTCACTGTGACCACTGTTACAATGGTTATACATTTTATTAACCTAAAGCTAGAACTCATCACATGACTTGTGATACACACTGTGAAATTAGATGAAATAATATGATTATCAATAAAATGTCTCTACAGACAACAGATATAAAAGCAGAGTACAGTCAACATACGAGGGGTCATCAGCTCAAATGTTGATGCATCTTCTAGGCTTCATCACAGATGAGTTATTTCATGATTTTTAAAGATGATGCGCACTCAGTCCCACCATTGTTTTCAAACATTACTACACACCTGTGTCAGTCTTTCATCCATTCACCCTGCTGGGCCAGCCAAAACATGAAGTTGCAAGCTGAGACTGTATCAAGGCTAACTTCTGATGTCTTGACTGGTCTGGAAAATATAATTCTAGCTAAGACTGGACGATACTGAAAAAATTCTGGATCATAAATTTTCATATTTGACTAAATCAATCCTGACATAGCTTGTTTTCAATGTCCTACTTTGTTCTGTTTTCTTCTTTATTAAAAATGACACCAGGCATTTCTTTAAAACAATCTTAAGTACCCAGTGAATGAAACACAGTGTGGTTATATTTGTGTTATTTAGCAGATGCTCTTACCCAGAGTGACTAACAATTTAATAATGTTACAGATGAAGACAAAAGTAGCAAAACATTAGCCAATACCTTTATTGGTGCAACATGATATGGCAGCCTAGTCCGCTGCATGGAAGGCAGAATTTTACCCAAGGTGCTACATAACCGATTAACTATCAAGTTCTGGATACCATATGTAAAAATGCACAAAACAGAATAAAAAAAACTGCTTGGCCACAGGGACAATATAATGGGCATTACATCAAGGATATAACACTCAGTATCTATCAAACATATTCCTAAAAACTTTGTTAAAACCGAAAACTAGTATCTCGGGATGTCAATATCCCAGCATACTATTATGGACAATTAGTGCTGTATTACTCAGGACTAATTCTAGGTTAGACAATTTACTGATAATGTGTTGCGGTCAAAACTCAGTTCTTGAATTTTGGAGATGGTATATCTCACCACAGTTGATGTTCAGCAATAGAAAAGGAGCAGCAATTATCATGTGACCAAATTTTGGCTTCGGGAGGTCTTGTAAAGCATTGAAAACTTTAAACCTAGCGTCCTGACTTGTTGCACTACTAGCATATTCACTCAGAGTGACAATACGGAAGGAGTAGGTGAGTTTCACCACACAGGATGTGTTAGCTTGCACTTGCCAATCAGGATAGGCATGAGTCTCTAGAAATGCTGCACATGTCATGACAACAGTACCCTCAAAAGAGCATATCCACTGGCACGTGGACAGTGCCTATTGTGGATCCACTGAGTGAGGAGGCTGCTCTCCTTTCTGAGACATTCAAATTAGATGTTCCAGACTATCTTACAGCGATTTAAGGATTTTCATGGTACTGTTGTGAAGAAAGATCTGGAGCCACACCTAGGCTGCAACCAGTCCACATTGGCTAATATCTGAAAAATGGTACAAGACTAAACATGCATTCCACCTTCAGGAGTATATCGGAGAACAACAAAATGATATTGAGTAACTAGTCAAGCTGACTTGAGTCTTAAATAGACCTATGGTCATCTGACATTCTTTTTTATCTGGCTACCTAACACCTCTTGATGTAAAAAAATGTTCACTCTGTCATCCCATTACTGTACTAACCGCCCCACCCAGGGTGAGTCCCTGCCTCACGCCTGCAGACACCGGGATAGGCTCCAGGTACCTGGGACCCTAGTAAGGATTAAGCGGTTACAAAAAATTTATGAATGATGTAACATTACGTTACAAAAACACAACACATCAACACTGCACTCCATCTCACATCTTCACATAGCTAAACCTTAGAAAAGCCCTAAAATGCCTTCTTTCAACTAAACATACGTAAATCTTGTAAACACATCAAATACAGCATTTTTCATAACTAAAAACTGAAAATAAAAATATGACAAATAATAAGGAAAATTCACCATATTTTATTATAATGAAATCAATGCAGAATACCTTCTAAAGCTATTCCTTATAAAGAAACACTACATGGCCAAAAGTATTGGGACACACCTTTTAATTATTGAATTCAGGTGGCCCTTACTTCCACTGAAGGGCAATCTTAATACTTCAGCGTTCTGGACAATGCCATTCTTCCAACTTTGTGGACACAGTTTGGAGAAGACCTTTCTCTATTACAGCATGACTGTGCCCCAGTGCACAAAGCAAGGTCCATAAAAACATGGTTGGATGAGTTCAGTGTGGAAGAACTTGACTGGCCCACACAGAGCCCTGACCTCAACC
>JBBJLS010129434.1:0-16930 GCA_037577275.1 Bryconaethiops microstoma | reverse complement strand
CACACACACATATATATATATATATATATATAACTATTTAAACAATCAAATACTTGAGTTGTCAGGGATTCTATATAACCACTACATTTACTATCTTTGGGGAACTACTGAGATGTAAACAAAGCCATTAAGGGTGGTTTGATGTGAGATGGTTCATCGTTTAACTGTACAAACATGCTAACTGGAACTTTTTTTACAGCCGTGTTGATAGGAACCAAAGGTTGCAATGTCTACAATACAAATATAGCCATTTTATTTACTGTTGAATACAATCAGAGAACCTACACATGAGTTTTTATGTGTAATATTGAGCTAATAGTGAAATAGTGATACTATTTTGCCTTAAAACACCTGCAGGCACTTCTCCATGAATGGATTTAAAAATATATGTTACCTTCCAACCATTGTAAAAATGTCTCACACATCAGGTAATATATTCATAATCCTTTTTTGCGTAATTGCTTTCTGGGAGCTTGCTTTAGAGGCTTTAAATGCTTCAAATGTCTGGATATTAGCACCAGTGCTATGACCACGTACACTTCTCTAGGATGGAACATTTCACTTCAAACCACTCTGACTGACTTTGTTTACAATCAAATGATTTCATTAAGCAGAGGCTTTGAAAAATCAGCAGAATTCCCAATTAAGGTTTTAGCAATGTGAATTACATTTACTCTTGATTTACATTGCGTGTCAGGAGGTTTGAGTCAAAAATGTTGTTACAGTGAGCTATGAGTGAGGAATGTTTAATACAGAACTCATATAAACATTCATATAAAACATAATTTATATAAAATATGTTCATTTCATCGACAATAACTGCAACTTTTAAGGGTCAGTAAACAACACGTCCATGGTAAACGGCACGTGTTCAGGACAAAGTCGATAATGACGATGAATGAGTACCTTAAATGCAATTCCGTGCAGATTTAACACTGAAAAATGGAATGCCAAGGCATTAATTAAGATCACCTAGGGACAGGGTCAATTATTCCAGCAGAGAAAAAGAAGGAGACCACTGTATTTCTTCAAATGAAAATCGACAATGCTGACCTCAATTTATGCAAATACGGTCCATTATACAGAGGGGCTACTCGGGCCTTGCTATTGGCTGCTCTGGCTTCAAAGAACAGGCCCGCAGGGGGAATACGCTTTGTGGGAGTGCAAAGACACTTCACATTACATGGTGGCGCTGAGTTCCTTCCACTTACTGCAGACTCTCTGAAGGCATTAGGCTTCTTGATAAAAACGAAAGGCTGGATATATGAGCCAGAGAAGCTTCTCTTTGAGGTACGTTGAAATGTGGCGAGCTTTCTGACATGATGGTCAGCTTTCACTCTTGGGCGACTCACTGACCTGAACGCCGGCAGCCAATCAGCAAGCAGATCCAGCCTTACTTCATCTCCAAGCCTCTGCAGCGACATCATCATTACGCAAGTGGTACACACACAAACACACACACTGCTATTTATAGCAAACACACTGCTGGGGGCAGCAGGCACGGGAGTGGATCATCCAGCACAGTCAATAAGAAGCCACATTCATCCTGGATTGCTAAGAAACGTGCTGGATACTGTTGCAATGACACTAAAATTGGGACTGTGGCCAAAATATTGAGTGACAAAGGTTGTAGGCATGCAATAAGCTGGTATGTCATAATTTATACACTATATCTTACAGTTTAGAATGTTGTATTATGACTGTCCCTTTCACTAAGATACATGTTTAGTCATTTGGCAAATAGTCAGAAGGGTAATTATATTAATTAATAAAGTGCCATTCAGACAGCTATAGGCTTCTCTCACCTGCAGTGATGTGGCTTAAAAGGATTTTGTTGAGTCATCTTAGATAATAATCATTATTATTTAAACTTATCAATAATCAATCATTTAAAAGTATTATAGCAATTACTGTAATACTGATTACAATTGCAGAAGTTTGGTAATATAAATTAAACACAGAGCGTACAAAAAAAAGCTGCCTTCGTTATGTTTATTGTAAAATTCAGAGTCAAGCACCACATACTATGATATCATAAGTGATCCCGAGTAAATGGGTTGATAATATAATAATTATTTAAAGGTATTATTAATAATCAGCCATATAAAAGTATTATAGCAATTACTATATTATTGTTTATATTTTAACAGTATAGTATTATCATAATACTATATTATGATTGCACTAATTTGGTAATATCAATTAAACAGACAAAGTGTGCGCAAAACAGCTGCATTCTCGTGGTGTTCACTGTAAAAATCAGAGCAAAGCACCATTACTGAGATCATGAGTGATGCCAAGATTTTCCAGTCCACTGTTAACAGCGTGTGACGTCATCACGCGGAGTGCGGAAGTAGAGTGTTTGGATTTGGTGGTCCAGGCTTTTCTGACAGCCTGCAAACATTTGTATGCAAAGGCACACCAAAATTACATTTTAGACGATGGCACCGTGTTCCCCTGCTGCAATAAACGACTGAAAGGACGAAAGTCAATCTCACCCTAGACATGAGAGACCTATAACATGGCTAGCAGGTGAGTACACTTGTACATTTTGAGCAGTTTTTTTTCTCAAAATCCGTTTTCAATCGACTATCCGGGCTTCGCTTGCTTAAAAAAGAAGCTAAATAAAAGCCATTACTTGCATTAAATCCTGCCAGATAATCCACGATCTCCTAACGAAACGCCAAAGCGAAAATATTTTCGCCAAAACAGGAGCGTTGCGTCTCATTAATTGTTGACGCGCACGCGCAGCTGTGGCGGGGATAATGGGAAATGTAGTTTATACACCGTCTAACTACCACCACCACCACCCACTACAACTTAGTATTCCTGAAACAAAATGGAAACGGGACGTTTAAAATAATGATAAATAACTAAAATGTATTGAAGCAATGTGCCTGCATTTCTCTACTTATGCTTTTTTATCTGTTCAAATTGGAATGCAGTGATCAACATGTCCAGTAAAGAAACTTCCGAAGAAAATAAGGGGTACGTACTACATCAGAACTACTAACATCCAGTGTCTTATGCAGCACTACTGAACAGTACTGTAGGTGGGCAGAACTGTATGAATATTCATTCTCTAATAATCCACGGTGATGTCATTTTCATAACCCTAACGCTAACATTAATTTAATTCTCTAATAATTCACTGTTATGTCATTTTCTATAATCATATACAGCACTACTGAACAGTATTGTAGGTGGACAGGACTATATGAATATTAATTCTCTAATAATCGTGTGAAATCATTTTCTGTCATTATATACAGCACTACTGAACAGTATTGTAGGTGGACAGGACTATGGGAATATTAATTCTCTAATAATCCAGTGTGAAATCAATTTCTGTCATCATATACAGCATTACTGAACAGTATTGTAAGTGGGCAGGACTATATGATAATTAATTTTCTAATAATGTTTATCACTTTAGAAATTTGAATATCAAATGCAATGCCATAATAATCAAAGCAATAGTGTTTGATATCTTTGCATTGTACGTATGCAATAGTGTTTGATATCTTTGTACCATGGATTAAACCTGTCATAGACCTATGGTTCCATTTTCGTCCACCAGTTCACACCGGACGGAGCTGTATGTGCAGGTTCCCTCCAAATGCCTGCCAATTGTGTACTCCCCGGAGTATAACATCACCTTCATGGGTCTGGAGAAGCTCCATCCATTTGATGCTGGCAAATGGGGCAAGGTCATCCACTTTTTAAAAGGTGACTTCAGTAGCAGCTGAGGAAAGACACTCATTTCGCATCTCTAAGGCTAATAATTCTGTCTGTAACTGGTTAATTTGTTAACTATGAATTGATTAGTTGACTAATCAAAACATTGGCTGTGATTTACAGCCATTAAAAAAGGCTATGTGCATGTTTTTGCTGGAAAGAAAATGTTTTTCATTTTTGTCTTTTTATTTTTTCATTTCTTGACCCTGAAACTAAAGTAATAAGACAAACATGCAAACATGTGTTAATGCAGAACATAAGTTGAATGCAAATGTAATTTGAACACAATACCTCTTGACTTCTAAGGAGTTAATTAAACAACACATTGACTGATCTGCTAATCTACTTATCAACTTCACCAGCAAATCATTACAGCCCTATTCTACAGTCATATGCAAAGGTTTAAACACCCCTAGTGGCATAATGTGTTTTATTGATTTTGTAAGTACACACTCTCTACGGACAATGCATTTAAATGTGGTCTTTTTTCGACAAGTTTTATTGCATATGTTTTATTTATTGGCTTAACATATTGGTAATACCTTTACACCATTCATCAATAGTCAGGACCTTCACAGGACCACCAGTGAGTGGGTATTATGTGGGTAAGGGAATGTCAGTATGCTGGTGACACTGAAATTGTAGTGGAATGTGTGTGTGTTTGTGTGTGTGTGTGTGTGTATGTGTGTGTATGTGCGCTCCATGGAGTGGGTGGAGTTTGCTAAGAATGCTCCACTACCCAAATAATATCTCACTGGTGGTCCTGACCATTGATGAATGGAGTAATGGGTGTAACAAATAATGCAAAGAAACAGATGGACTACAGTCTGTAATTGTAACTATTAAGTGCACCTATATGCTAAGCAGTATATACAAGGTAGGTACCTATGAAGTAGCTTTTTAGTGTACGTGATGACATTTGTGACTCTAGGGAGTCCGGGGAGGGGTTGTAATAACATGGAAGGAAGGAGAGATGAAGGGATGGAGGGAGCAAGAGGGCCCAGGCAGAGATAATGAGGGAAGCTGAACCCCGGCGGGAGCACCAAAGGGAGCAGGTAAAATCCTCTGGCTTTGAGCGCAAGGTCAGAGGAAGAGTGCAACTCCGGCAGTACTTCAGATAAACCCATCAGCAATAAAGCCTCATCTTCTCATAACCTTATTTATCAGCAATGCACCACACCATTGAAGTCCTCACCACATTTTCATGAGTGTGGAGATGGCTTGTTAAGCTCAGTATGTTGTAGTTATAAGGAAATGTAGGGAAAATATAATCAAATATTTAGAATCAGTTTGCATAGAGCTCATCAGTGTCACTTGCAAAAACTAATGAGTGATGTAATTTTATACCTGTAAAAAGAAGAGCATGTTTTCATTATAATGTGAATTTGATGAAAGGTTGTTGACTCTTTTTAAAACATGTTTCGACATTGAAACAAGTGGGAAAAGTTGCTAAATTGAATGTAAATGTCACTCATAACTGTGATTAATTAGGAGTGCATAATTATGGTATGTTTTGCCGGGTCTTTTAACATTGCCTCAAGGCTTAAATTTCTCTCTGGTTTGTCCACAGAGGAGCAGTTCATCACTGATGAAATGATAGTGCCTGCGCGGGAGGCCAGTGAGGAGGATCTTTTGGTGGTTCACACCAAGCGCTACCTGAACAGACTTAAGGTACAGCAACCTTTGCAGATTTTACTGTCCTGTTACTGAGTCATGGCGCTGATGACGATTAGAACCAAAGAATAATGAATTCCAGATTAAAGAAAGTGTTTATTGACCTAATCTCTATTTGCAGCTGTATCGCACAGTCGATTACCATGGACCCTTGTTATTTTCATGTACTGAAAACCTACTGATCTATAATACAAGCCAATAGGACGTTGCACTCTGTGAATAAATCCTTAAAATATGTTGTTTTGTAATGCAAATTTGAAACTACAGTTGTTCGGTACAGCTGTTAGGATAAGGCGAGTCGAGTATCTCAGACCCTCTGTTAGAGCATCTGATGCATTTTGCCTCTTATCATGGCCAAGAACCACCTACTCTTGCAGGAAAAAGAAATTCGATGACCGAAATGACCAACCACAGCTCGCTTTTTTGGCCTGTCAACAAAACCACAACATTAAAACCACTGACAGGTGAAGTGAATAGCACTGATTATCTCGTTAAAGTGGCGCCTGTCAAGAGAAGGGATATATTAGGCAGCAAGTGAACAGTCAGTTCTTGACTCTGATGCACTGGAAGCAGGAAAAATGGGCAAACGTGAAGATCTGAGTGACTCTGACAGGGATCAAATTGTGATGGCTAGATAACTGGGTCAGAGCATCTTCCAAATCAGCAGGTCTATTGGGTTTTCTGCTATGTAATGGTCAGTACTTACCAAAAGTCATCCATAGAAGGACAACCAGTGAACTGGCTAACTGATGTATGTGGGGAGCGATGAGCCTGTCTGGTCTGATCCCACTGAAGGGTTAATGTAGCACAAATTACTTGAAAAGTGGTAGTTCTGATAGAAAAGTGCCAGAACTCATTACAGTGGGCATGTCAGCGTCAGAAGTGGACCATGGAGTGATGGAAGAAGGTGGCTTGGTCTGATGAAGAAGCTACAGCTAATGTTACTGTTTGGGCCACATGAGGGGACCTACAGAATATTGGGCAGCTGGATGTAATGTTATGGCTGATCGGTATGTTTTGCTCTGCAGTACCTATATTTCCCCACAGTGTTCTGCTTAGGCAACTAATGTCAACTGGAATTTAGCTGAAAATTCAACATTGAAGGGATCCAGGCCGATGCAAAGAAGTGCGTTTTCTTGCAAAATCCTTGCAAAATCCTAGAACAGCCAGCCCTCTGCAGTGCACCTCATAGTCCACACCTTGGTGACATCAACAGTGTGAAGCCCTATAGACCAAGAAACATCTAGGGTGTGTTTGAAACATGCGTGTTTGATAGAGCGACTTGCAGGATCTGCATGTGCTGCACTCAGTATAACAATTGTTCTTGTTATCTACAGTGGCCCAGTTCTGCTTACAAGCACAATTCATCTTAATTCCAAGTTAAAGGAATAAGAATATGGATTTTCACTTTGTCTGAATACATTCCTCCCTGCCTGTGAACAAAACCGGCTAGCCTGATTGAGCTTCACCTGTATCTCAAGGAATTTTGGGCAATAGGCTCACCTGAATTTGCCTTGATGTGCCACCTGAGAACGCCTCTTTGAATGCCAAAATGAGAAGTGATCCATTATATGGTCTTGCAGTCCTCGCATGCTTGCCTAGTTGTTGACTACAGGAGCACAAGCACGCCAATACAGTACTTGGGCCCAGTTAAAGTACATATCAGACTCTTCATCTACATGTTGGCGAAGTGTCTGAGGCTGACTACAATGAAGCAGTCTGAGGGAACATCTTACCAAAGTTGCCCTTCTGACATTTATCCAACATTTGAACACTGGAGCAAAACAGTAAAAGCAGTTACTTCATATTCCACTAAAATTCCACTAAACTAACCCCTTAATTTCACTTAAAAGTTAAATTTAAGGCATGAATGTGAAACCCCTTAATCTTAAATTTAAGGCGTTAATTCAGGAGGTTCTATTATTTAAGGGGCAAATTTGGAAAAGTAAGGCGTTTTACCCCTTAGTTATCCTTAATCTGTGCTATTTTTCTCTTAAATTTCCTCCATTTC
Source organism: Bryconaethiops microstoma (assembly GCA_037577275.1). NCBI lineage: Eukaryota > Metazoa > Chordata > Actinopteri > Characiformes > Alestidae > Bryconaethiops > Bryconaethiops microstoma. The sequence continues at coordinate 9,507 of JBBJLS010129434.1, read as the reverse complement.
CTGTATGGGAAATTAAGGTAAAAATTAAAGCCATTTTAAGGGGTAAAATTAAGGCGCTTGGTTTCTTAGTGACTATACTGGTAACTAATAATTCTCAGTGCATCCCATGTCTAAGAGGACCAGGTATGCAGATTTGCTGCTTAATTGACTAATATCAAGAAAAAATAAATCTTCTGCATAAACCTTGACTGATGGAATACAGCAGCTGCCCATTGGTTTATATTATAAACATGTTTGGACTGTGTAGGGAAACACTTATTGCCTGTGGTAATCAACGACATGCTGCAGATGCTGCAACTGTAGAATAGGCTATAAATGCTGGAGCGCTCCTTTAAAAGCCAAGATAAGCTTTGAAACAAGAGCCCTTGAGAACAGAATGTGAGATTAGCAAAATCGTCCTGAGGCTCATATCCAAAAATGTGTTAATGTGTTATAATTTAAGCTGTAATTCCTCTTCAGATGAACAAATAGTTCAATTCCCTGTGTATTGTTACTAGGGAAGCTTTTCCATTGCGTGTATATATTCATCCGTTTCTGTGTGGAACTTTTTCCCCCATGAACATTCGAACAATGACAGGCGGAAAGCGTGCGTAATTAAAATGCACTGGGTTACCCTGAGGAGGCACTGATTTCCATCCAAATCAATCAGGTCACATGAGTCAACTACCTTCTGCCGTATATATGCAAGAAGGCTAAGTTAAGGGCGTTCCTAATGACTCTGTGGCTTGCAATGCCCAGGGTCAGCGTGCGGCCTGTCCTTTTTCGCAGCCTTTTTCCCCCCCTTCTGTATTCGTCAATGCATGACTTGTTCGGTGTGTCTCCCCTTGCTGTCCGTGTGGTCTGCGTGAAGGCTGACAGCAGAACATTGGAGAATGAACGCCTTTCCATTTCCCTTGAAACAAGAGTTCGAAAATCCAATTTACACAATTTTCCATTGAATGCAAAGATAGTTGATCAGCCAAGATGCATTTGGTTTACTTCTTCAGTTTTGCATGGAGCTACAATGTTTATGCAGTTATCAGGAAAATTATCCTAATACACCAGTGTCTGGCGCATCAAAATCATCACACGCTTACTTCAAACTCAGTTGCGAATAATCTCAAATCGACCTACTTATGCTGTTTCTGTTATCTACTTATGTTAATACACTGTTTTCTATGAAGACAGGCAAAATTGCATTGCAAGGCTAAAAACAGTATTAGCAAACACTTTTATGCGTAGGCTACAAAGTGAGGATTGTTCTTTAATACCCTGATCTCTCTGTTTGTCCTACACCGAATAGCTACAACATTAAAACCTTTGACAGGTAACGTGAATAACACTGGCATCTGTAAAGGAGTAATATATTTTAGGCATCTGGTTAACAGTCAGTTCTTTAAGTGTTGGAATCAGGAAGAATGGTGACTTTGACAAGGGCCTAGTTGTGATGGCTGGTCATCTCCAGACTACAGGGCTTTTGAGGTATTCCCAGTATGCAGGGATATTATCTACCAAACGTAGTCTAAGGAAAGATGACTGGTGGGTCGGCGACAGTGTAATGGACACATTGATGTGCATGTGGAGTGAAGGTTAGCCCGTCTGATCCGAGCCCACACAAGAGCGATTGTAGCACGAATTGCTAAAAAGGTTAATTATCATTGAAAGTTGTCATAGCGCACAGTGCATCATAGCTTACTGCATAAATGGCTGCTTATCCGCAGACCAGTCTGAGCACCCATGCTGATCCCTGACCACCACTGAGAGTGGCTATAATGGACACATGAGCATCAGAACTGTACCACAGAGGTGGCCTGGTCTAATGAGTCAAGTGTGCATTGTAGCTGTTTTTGGTAGTGGACAGGGGTCAGCAAGGGTGCTCTGACTGGTCTGCAGCTAAGAAGCCCCATACGCAGTAAGATACGATGCACAACCTGTCCAGCACCAAAAGCGGCTTCAAAGGACACATAAGAATCAGAACTGGAACACACAGGTGGCCTGGTCTAATGAATCACGTGTCCGTTGTAGATGTTTACGTTGGTGGACAGGGGTCAGCTAGGGTGCTCCGACTGGTCTGTGGCTATGCTGCCCTATGTACAGCAAACTATGATGCACCAACTGTCCAGCACCGAAAGCAGCTATTATGGACACATGAGCATCAGAACTTTCTTTTACATCATGTGGCCGAGTAGGAGCATGTTTATTGCTTACCTGGGAAAGAAATAGTATCAGGATGAACTAGGGAAAGAGTACAAGCCGGGGTCAGTGTGATGCACTGGGCAAACCTTCTCCACTGGCATTCGTGTAGATGTTGCTTTGTCACATACCAAAACACTATTGCAGACAAGGTACACCCCTTCATGGCAACGGTATTGCCTGATAGCAGTGGCCTCTTTCAGCAGGATAATTCACCCTGCCACACTGCAAAAATTGTACAGGTATGATTTAAGGAACATGACAAAGATGATGTTGATTTGGCCCCCAAATTCCCCAGATCTCAATTCGTTTGACCTTCTGTGGGATGTGCTAGGCAAACTAGTCCGATCCACTGAGGAGCCACCTTTCTAATTACAGGACGTAAAGTATCTGTTCCTAAATCTTGGTACATCAAGTTCTTTGGGCAGCACAAGGGGAACCTACCTAACCTTAGGCAGGGATTTTAATGTTATGACTGATCAGTATCCCAAATTTTGCACTGCTTCAAACTATAGTAACATCTTAGTAACATTTTGACGCTTAATTTTGACTATTTTTATCATTAACAGCATGTGATACAGAGTTGGAAACAACGTAAGCAAGTCTTTTTGAGATTACTTAACAACCTGAGACAGTTCGAAGCAAGCGGGTCAATATTTTAGGCATGCATTTAGCATAACACTAATTGGTCTTGTAGCTTCCGTGCAAAACCAAAGAAGCAAACTTCACATTTCAAACATATAGAAAGGCTTCCGCTGAATGTACTGAGTCGCCACGCTATTCCATTTGCTTTTACGAGTGAAGGAAGAGCAACTTCTATTTGATTAAAGCTTCTAGGAAGTGTCACTTCTATTAGTCGGAGGTAGCTTATCACTCTTTAAAATGCCTCTGTGTATTTATTCTCTTTCTGCATGCAGAACGATATCTTGGAAGGCTCAAGAGAGGTATATCAGTTCTACTGTGACCGCATACATTTGATTTACTCTTGTTTTTGTACTGTGTAATATACGTTAGTCGTGGATTGTAACCATGCTTTAACACTTTGCCACTGGTTTGCAATGACAGCAAGTAACTGTAACTGGCAAACTGATGGTAAAGAGCCAGATATGGATATAGAACCTAATGTAGCTGATTGTGAGAAAGCTGCCTGGAAGTGCTGTAGCATAGATAATATAGAAAGCTGATAGAGCAACATTTTAAAATGAACCCTTAGAAGTTACAATTATTGCTTATGGAAGATAATTAATTTTGTTGATTAATTTTATTATAAAAAATAAGCGGAAAAGTATAATTAATAAACAGAAGAAGTGACATTTTATCATGTTAATCCTGCTTATGAAGAGCGTAAACTGACTGCAGTGATAACATGCTAATACTCTGGACTCCCTAAGGGTTAATGTGATCTTAACACTAGTATGTTTTTGGGTCTAAGATGATAACGTTAAGCTTTAGCATTTGTGTTATGGTTTGAGTGTTGTCTCACTGGTGCAGTTTTGTCCCTCCTTTGTTGTCAGTTTACTATATTTTCTTGATACACCTCTGATAAAAATATAATCCACACTTCGTTTTTTCATCATGAAAATGTATGTGTTTTTTTTATTTTTTTTTTTATCTGTTTGCAGTGGTCTTTGGTGGTTGCCACCATCACAGAAATCCCTCCCCTCATATTTCTGCCCAACTTTCTGGTTCAGCGGAAAGTGCTGAAGCCACTACGGACCCAGACAGGAGGCACCATCATGGTACGTCCCTCATACACGCACGTGCGCGCATACATTGGAGAACTGTGTATTTAAACATCAGAAGTGTGCAGTAATGCTCTATAACGTTCATATGATCAACGTGGTCACGCTGACAAAATGCAGTACACTGTAATGCCACTATTATTTGTATCTTCTCACATCTGTCACGTTCTAGCTGACAATTTAAAGACATTTTTTTTTGCTTTTTTGTACTTAATATACAATAAAATAATTGAGTATTTTGTAAAATGTTATTTTATAGCTTAGAATTATTATTACCCTAATATTGGCAGCTTTCTATTCTGCAATGATAGTATTCACAAGTTATATATAATGATTTTTCCCCAAACTGTCATAAAACTAAAAAAGAATTATAATATTAATTATAATGTGCTATAAAATGATATTTTATAGCATATAATTATTACTTTAATATTGTTTAAGCTGCGTTTGGTAGCTTCTAATTCTGTAAGAATAAAAATCACTAATTATCTATAATGATATTTCCCAAGTATTTTTTAAGTTTTAGCTTGTTAGGTAATGCTACTGGTCAGAATGTCGGAGCACCCTCCGACATTCTGACCTCTATGCCCCAATAATGCATGGTACACTAATTAGAGGCATTTAAGCTTCAGCCAGAGTACACAGCATCCTAAAGACATATTTGTATGTAGAAATTACACTCTTATTACCTAATTAGTGTCCTTTATCCACAATATTCCTGTGCCTCATGCTATCTTGTGCAAAATATGTGCACAGCATGTCACAAAGCGTAAAATAAATAAATACATTTTTAAAACTTGCAGCGCGGTTCTGAATGCAGGCCAGATGAGCTAAATCCTGCTCTCACAAACAACTAACACGAGAACACACAAAAACTGTATTTAAAAATATTGTCTTGGCCTATTCTTCTATCAAAGTCGCATTTTAACTTGCTTTGTGGAATTCTTGATGAATGACAGAGGGGCTTGGAGATAAAGTAAAGTGAAGTAAAGTAGCCTTTTATAGTCATGCGTGAACACACCACAGCACACAGTGTGAACGGTGTGAAATTCTTTCTCTGTATTTAACCCATTCACCAAGTGAAGCAGTGGGCTGCCACCTAAGGGGGGGCACCCAGGGACCAGTGTGCGGGGATGGTACCTTGCTCAAGGGTACCTCAGTGGTGCCACTAGCAGTCCTGGGATTCGATCCCACAGCCTCCTGATTGCAGGGACAACTTCCTAACCACTAGGCCACCAGCTGCCCGAAAGCTGAACTGGCAATGGTGGGATTTGGTTCTGATGTTAGTAAATGCACTGTGGGAGCAATGACTGTTTTTAACTGCTGTGCCTTGTTCCATTCAGTGTGTTGCTTCGTGATCCATATCAAAGTGGTCTTGTCCTGAGGATGTTACATCACTAGTGGTCATGTTGCCAATTGTAGGCGAATCGGGAAATGTAATTATCCTTAATCCTCCAGCCAGTAGATAGCCATAGTTTTATAGCACCCTGTGATAGCTGCTGGGTTATTTTAGGATGTTCATTATTTTCCAGGTTTGTCTTTTACTGCCTTAGTAACATGGTGTAAAAGGCTATGAGGAAAAAAAAAGAACTCCGTGGGGCAGTATTCAGGGTTTTATTGTGAAAGCGAATGCTTTGGTGGGAAAGCATGAGTGAAATAGCGTTTTGGGCTCGTCTCTGGCAGAAACTGTAGCCGCCTGGGGAAAAACAGACCGTTTGAAAGTTTCTGAACACCTGTGATAGTGAAGACTCTGAGGGGATTCTCTCCGCTCCATTAAAGGAATGGTTCCGTCAGAAAAACTAATGTTCCTTTCAGTAAATAAAAGCCAACTCCAGTTAGCATTGTGTAATTGATATGGTGCTATAATCAGCGGCCATATTAGTATGTTTGGTCTAACTCTTTTTTCAGAGCTGTGGTCACACACTGCTGATTTGTGTAGAAGCAAAATGTAGGCAGACAAATATGAGTATTCCTGATCTAATTTTTGTGGGAACATTTCAGGCAGTTGCCATCGGTAAACAGAATCATGTTCACTGAGTAGCTGCATTGTGGTGCATTTTTAAATATTAAAAAGTACAATAATGTATATATATTGTGGAGTGGGTGTAATGCAAACTGTCTCATATTCTCAAAAGGTACTACGTGGTAATTCTAGCTGCCTCACATGGTTTACAAATGCTAGCTGCCTCATATTTTGTAAAGACTCTAGCTGCTATTGCTAAATGCCTCATATTCACTTCATACACTGTGTGGCCTAAAGTGTGTGGATATTTGACCGTCACACCTGTGTAAGCTTGAAGGACAAACTAAACTTTACTGTTTGCACTATTATAGCGTTCTTCTGACGTCTGCCAGATAATGAAGTGAGATTCATCACTCCAGAGAACATCTTTCCGCAGCTCCAGAGTCGAGTGGCGATGTGCTTTGAGCATAGTGATCTTAGGCTTGTATGCAGCTGCGCAGCCATGGAAACCCATTTCATTAAGTTCCTGACGCACAGCTCTTGTGTTGCTTCCAGAGGCAGTTTAGAACTGTGTAGTGAATGATATGCTCATGCTGATGTTGCTTTCAGAGGTGGTTTACAATGTACAATTTTTGCTTGTTATGTGCTTCAACACTTGCTGACCTCCACTCTGTGAGTTTGCGTGTTCTACCACTTTGAGGCTAAGCTATTGTTGCTCCTAGAAACATCCATTTCACAATAATAGCACTTATAGTTGACCTAGGTAGACCAAGGCAGCAATTTCACAAACTTGCTTTTGACAAAGCGTGCAGGTTTAAAGTCTCTGAGGTTTTCAGTATGACCCATTCTGCTGCCTGTTTGTCTATACTTCATCACTATGTGCTTGATTTTATACAGCCTTTAGCAGTGGGTGCGACAAACATCTGCACTTGGCATCAGTTCATTAGCAACAGATCTTCTAAGTATCGGATTGGACTAGTTGTTCCGGCACCTCTCACAGATGGTTGATTGGATTGAGATCTAGGGAATTTGGAAGCCCAAGTTAACATGCTGAACTCTTGTTCCTCAAACCATTCCTGAGCAGCTTTTGCAGTCTGGCAGGGCACATTATCCTGTTCAAAGAGGACATAACCATTAGGGAATACTGCTGCCATGAGGGGGTGTACTTAGTCTGCAACAATTTTTGGGTAGATTGTATGTGTCAAAGTAACTTCTACATAAATACCAGGAGGTTCAACAAGATTTGCCAGCAGAACGCTGCCTCCACTGCCTGAGTTTCTTCCACTGTCCATGCTGTTGCTATCCCCTCCTTACATTACGAAACCGTAATTTTGCCCGTTTAAATTACCTTAATTTTCCATACAGAAAATTAAGTAAAATTAACGGTAAAAGTGCACAGATTAAGGCTGATTAAGGGGTAAAACTAGTGAATTGTCCCCTTACTTTTAAAAATGTGCCCCTCAAATAGTAGAACCTCCTGAACTAATGCCATAAATTTAAGATTAAGGCATTTCACACTCATGCCTTAAATCTAATTTTACAGTAAAATTTAGGGGTCGGTTTCACAAATTAACAGCCGCTTAATTCAAAATAGGCGGTTGGTGTAGTTTCGGGGGTAAATTAAGGTAGGGTACACAAGTACATTGTATTTCGTAGTGTTAAGCACACACATTTGGCCGTCCACCTGATGTAAAAGAAAATGTGATTCCTCAGGCCCCCTTCTTCCAGCAGACAGGGGTCAGTATGAGTAGGTGTTAACCTTCATACCAGGAACACTCCATAAGACCTGCTGTTTTGGAGAGGGTCTGACCGGCCGTCTAGTAAATATCAGCAATAGTTAGCTGATATACTGAAAGTTTGTGTTGAATTATTTGCCATGCTGTACCATTCAAAGAAAGCACTGGACATTTTGATATTTCATGCAGCGCTACCCAGATGGTCCCCCTGGAACACCTATGTTCATTGTGGCTCTTTGGGCCGGTGTTCGAGATTGTGAGAAGTTTGTCTCTCGGAGGTAGCATGTAATTACCCACCCGTCAGGCTGCTCTAGCTAGCCTCCTGTGCTGCTAATTGACTGCCAGCCTCTTCCACCTGCAGAGAGCCGCCTGGCAGCACTCTGATTGCAGAGGCAGTGCATGCAGCGGTTAGTTTCAGCGAGAGGGCGGTCTGCAAGGAGAGACATTTTACTCCAAGCACACTACTCTCACTCAACTGTGATGGAAGAAGTCAGTATGAAGCTGAGAGTACTGAAGCAGCATGTTTGTGTATGTTGTCAGGGACGGGCAATGCGTTTTGTTACATAGCATCTTGAAGGTAAAGATGTCATAATAAACTGAAAATACTTCCATAAGTTTTTCAAAATAAAACTAGATGCCATTTCTGCGAGTAAATGTGTAGCGTGATTGCAAGGTTGCGATAAAACCAATGTTTGGTTTTATGGGCAAGAAGAAGTTCAGATTAAAAAAACATTATCGCACCGTGGATTCTAACTTGTAATCTTCTGATTCATGGGCCGGGACTATACCATCAGGGGCATGAACTGGTTGCCTTTTACCAAGTCGTTTGTGGTTAAGGATGGCTGAATGCGTAGCCGCATTCACGAGATGATTATTTTTCATTAAACCACAACAAGCAATATAACACATCGACCACAAAAACTGATTTTTAAAATGATCAGCACTTGGCCTTTGACCAAATGATCAAAAACTTATACACATGCGCACTGCAGGGGATCTTGACAAATGTTTTGATGTTGTAATCATGCTTATATTTTAAACGCCGTGGGAGGAGAAGAAGCTCCAGATCCAGCTATATAATAATAATAATAATAATAATAATGTTTAAAAAAAACTTAAGAAGAAAAATTGTGTGATTGCTGATGGGTTTTAGTGTAATTGGCTGTAGGGTTGTCAGTGAAATTATTACTAATTGAATAATCTGTTGGGGCAGCATGGTGGCATGGCCTTTCTATGTAGAGTGCCAGTGGTCTCATAGTGACTCCATGGGTTTCTCCCGGGAGGTTCAGGTTCCTCCCAGTCTGAAGACGTGCACGTCAGGGTGGAGATGCCTGATTGCCCCCAGGTGTGTGTGTGCGCGCATGAGTGTGTCCATAAACCCTTGCTCCACATTTCAGATGTCCAGGTTTGCAGATTTTACTCGTTTTCATCTCTTTCCTTTTCTGAGTGATGGTGTCTTGATAGTTACACATCCTTTCAGACTCACAGTGCTGAGTCGTCTTCTCACAGTGGAAGGATGAATAGAAACACTAAAGCAAAGTGAAGCTTGATTTTTCTCCTCTTTTTCAAACTTGAAAGAAGTGCTGTTTATCAGATGCTGAGGCACAGGGTCCCATTTTCGCTATATCATGATAACATAAGTAAAGTCAAACGTCCCTTATTGTCATGTGTGAACACACCACACCACACCACACCACAGCACACCGTGTGAATAATATTAAGCTCTTTCTCTGCATTTAACCCATTCACTAAGTGAAGCAGCACCTGGGGAGCAGTGTGTGGGGACAGTCTTTGCTCAAGTTTACCTCAGTGGGTTCACTGGCAGTCCTGGGACTTCTAATTGCTGGGGAACCACCTGGCCACCAGCTACCCCATATATATATATACATATATA
>JBBJLS010129414.1:0-16930 GCA_037577275.1 Bryconaethiops microstoma | reverse complement strand
CCTTGCTTGTTCTCTCTCTCTCTCTCTCTCTCTCTCTCTCTCTCTCTCTCTCTCTCTCTCTCTCTCTCTTTCTCTGTCTCAGTTCCCCCATCTGGATTAAACTTGGTAAACATAGAACCCTGTTCTCTCCCTGGAGATCCCACAGGAAAACAAAATCCAAGATAAGCAGTTCTGCATGTCCAAGAAACAAACTGACCTCTCAACGCCAGTTTAAGGTTTAGAGTCTTTTCTCATCCATTGCATTCAAATGCCCTGAGACACGACCAGAAATCTGGAAACTGTTTCAGCAATCAACACATTCTCTCTAACAATAATGATGCTCAAATGCTGCTGAGATGATCATCTCTGCTGTGACATAACTCATTCAGATTTTAGATCCTAGTTTACTCTTTTATTCCTCCTGAGGTGCTTTGATTGAAATAAACAAGTTTTAAATGAACCATGGATGATCCTCAAATTAACTCTCATGAGATCGGAAAGTTTTTATAGAGCTGAACAGAGTTTTCCTGTGGGTGTAGTGCCATTGGAAAAGAAATGGTTAGTAAGGGCTAAAATTTGATGTTACGTAAGTTAGTGGAGTATGTAACTCTCCCCTTATCCTCTTTTGTGGGGGCTGCTGTGTGCATCTTTGTGGGTCACTGTGAGCCAGTTCATCTCCTCTCTGAAATGTGTGTCAGATCTTTGATCTAACTCCAGATGTTTGCCTTCAGGCAACTGCAGGGGCAGATCTACACTTGAAAAACTCTGAGCCCCCAGGGTTTTGAGTAAAAGCTCTTTTTGACATACAGCGGTGAAGATCCCAAGCTCCCACACAACTTTGAAATGATCTTAACCTGTTATCTCAGATTGCTCAGTCTACCATCTTAGGAGTATATGAGAATGCCATTGGGCCTCGGAAGTGCACCTAAATTTGAGCATTTGAATATAACTAATTTATAAATTTATTTTTCTTTATAGCTTAGATTTTTATGGACATTATGTAGAAATTTAATGCTCAGTTTTACACCATGGTCCACTGGAAGCATTGTGATTCTCCATGTGAGTGATGAAACTAATTGAAATGCCCCCCCTCCCCCGCCATGATTCCAGTTGAATTATAGCACATATGCAGTATGGTTTAAATCCGGGACTGTGGGTTTAGTGATTATTCATGGTATGGATCTCCTGCCAGAATTGCAGATAGAATTTACCTTTCACCCAGTGCCTATTATTTCCCAAACACTCCACAGAACAGTAGCCAGAACAGTTATTTAAGCAATAATACATGGGGGCCTGTGGTATTATCAATCTTGTGTTATGAAATCCTTATAGACATGATCTAATTCATGATAACACATCTCAGGGTTTTCTATTGTTCTCGTACAACAGTTTTTCAAAGAAAGGGAGAAAGCAAAAGATACCTCAAGCATTGTTTCATATGTATGCTTTGAATTATGGTGTGTTCTGTGCAATAGGATCACAAGTGGTCAGTGCTAAATAAATGTGAAACGACCACCACCAAGACATATCATAATCTGATCACTCAAACCACTTGCTGAGGTGGTCTGGGATGCATGTGACCACACATCTTTTATGGTGTAAACACTAATGTATCCTGATGCGTCCCCGACAAGGACATCACAGGATGATACATCATGCGACAGAGCACCAGCACTTATATAAAATATAAAGGAGCAGCATAAAATAAAACTTTTAAAGTAAACACAAGCTAAAACCAATTACAACTTTACCAAATCTGGAAGCCACTGAATGATTGACTTGCCCAATTTTACAACAAGTTGGACAAAGTGTTATGTGTCCATCATTTTGTCCTGTGAAAGAACATGAAGACTGCTGACCGTGATATCTATAGTTGTACTGCTGGCTGTTTAAAAAAAATGTAAGGATGCTGCAATTCGTTTTTCACTAAACTGTGGTGGTGCAGTATTATAGTGTGGTGTAATAGTGAGTTTGATTGCTGTGATCAGAAATGTTTGCATCTCTGTTTGTAGATTAAAACTAATTTTAGTGAAAGTGACAGGGCTGTAATGAATTCTGAATACAAGTGGACACCTCTGACATGCTTGATAGACACAACCACAAATTGCAAAAGATGCATTTTAAAATCAAATGTGTAAACAGGGCCGAAAAGACCCAGTTGGAATGGGGACACCATTCAACAACTTCCTAACCACTACACACACATCAATCTTTTGCATTAGTTGTTTTTTGTTGTGTTACTGGGTCTTGGAAAGTGAGGTCACCTTTGTTATTAGTAGCTGCTGGTCAGTATAATATTCAGTCAATTAGACTGAATGTGTCATGTTGTGTTATGTTGATTATCACTGTCTAAACAAAACCTTATCTCCAAAATAGTAACTTTACAGGAGAATGAAAAAAATTACAGAACATATAAAAGTAAAAACAACAAAATGATACGTTATTTTCCAACAGCAACATATGTTTCTGTCTACACAATATAGACAATACAGATTTTTATCCAGTGCCCTGTGTATGGTGTACAGTCAAGATTTCAAAAACAGACTGTCAAGCTGCTTAACCATAATTTCCTATAGACTATCCTTTGAAGGGGTTTAGTTTCTTAGAGGGAGATGATTTGCTTCTCTATACTCTCAGAGAAACCTGAGAAAGACATGCTAGGTTAATCTCTTTTAAAAGTCATCTTCCACCTGGAATGTTGTGTGTTGTGTTACTGGGATTCAGGCAGCATGGCTTTGAAGCTGTAACCTTCAACATATGAATTGCTTTAAAGATAATATCATCCTTCATGTAAACTGTTCTACACGCCCAACCCTGGCCCCATCTCCTTCCCCGTGAAGTGTTCATTATCCCCATGGCCTTCAGAGCAGTTTTTCCAGGTCCAGTAGACCCCAGAGAGCTCCTATCCCTGCGTCTTTCCTAAACTGAAGTGACTTTCTCAAACAAGCTGCTGTCAGGAATCCCGCACATCCTGGTGAGCAGTGCTGATTGACCCCAACAGGGTGGGGATGGACCAGAAAAGATGGAAATAACCTCTCCTCTGGTGTAGATGGATCTCGCAGATGGAGGTCAATTCTGGATTTGGCTCAAAGTGGACACTGAGGTGTGGTGAGGTCACTGAAACTACTTGACCGACGGGGTCACCTGAAGTTTACACAAACCCATAAGGAAAAGTGATTGACGGAAAAACCTAAGAAGTCTAGAGTTAACATTATTGTTTTGTTATTTTATTTAAGGGTGACGAACCAGGACTATTGGGGTTAAGCCTTTGGCTGGGATCTCAGATATAACTAAAATCATGTAAAACAATAAAGAAAAAAAAGACACAGCCATAACAATGCAAATTTCAGCTGGTGGCCATAAGCGATTCTAGTAGTAAATACGGATATCGGAAAATTTAATGTTTTATGTGAAGCTTTAAAAAGACATACTGATTATATAATTAACCTTTTATGTGGCATTTCTAGATTCAAAGAGATTATGCTTACCATCTGACAGAAACCCACCGGTCATGTTCCCATTTGTGAGCGAGGGACATATCTGGAACTTCAGGAAGACCTAGAATGAAATTTTCCCTCACAAAATTGGTTCCACCCATTGTTAATTATGTTGGAGGAGCTCCATAGATATAAACAGTCCTGACATGGACATCACAAGACCTCTGAAGGTGTGCTTTGGTATGTAGCATTAAGATGTTGGGTCCTTCAAGTCCTCTCTGCACATTACATTACTTAATTATTGTACATAATTCATCACTGTAGTAACTCAATTTATGTTACATACTGAATTACAGTTACATTCAGTCTGTATTCTGTTTTGACAGGTTTGATGCTTCTCTTCAGAAACAGATGTAAATTGAGGAAAAAAAATACATTCTTATCATAAAACAATAATTATTATTTGATGTTGAAACACAGAATTAGCATTCTTGTCAGAACTGCACTGCTTTTTTCAACTAGCTATGAGTGAAAAATAGCTGATATGCAGCAATTACATGCCCTTGTTCCTGGTTTAAGTTTAGGGTTGGGGTGGATTTAGCTGTCATGTTGTTTCTTACAACTTGGTTTGCATGAAAAATGATGCAATCACCATTACAATTCCTTTGCATTCTTGGATAAATTAGTTTGCTTTGACTGATGCTTTCGAGGGTCATGGGGTTTTGTTGTGCTTTAATAAAGTTGGCAAGCAACCCAAGAGGTTATGGATCCTCATCCGAAGTATGTTGAGTTCAGCACATATATGCACAACTGCTATTTATTAGTTCATGGCCTCTTGGTAATTTTAGGGTGTGTCATATCACTGCATAATATTTTGTCTGTAGGTGGAATGTGAGGGGATGTGAATGTTTATGGAGTAACCTAAGGACAGCTAAAGAGTGCGTACTGTCAGCCACTGACAGCCCATTCCTGTGCTCAGCTTTAAGTCGAAGGAATAATAGGCTTCCTCTGTGAAAGTAAGAGACTGATAGAGGCCACTGGGACTTCATATCAGTCTAAAGGCAGTCAAGGCAATCTGCTCACGACCAGATGTGTCAGTCCTCAGCTGTCGGTTTCTCTGCTCTTTTTTGCCTTTGCTGTTTTCTGTCTCTCTCACTCGCTCTCCCTGACAGACGAAATGGATGCGTGTCTGTTCCTCCTGACCTCACTCGCTCCTTCGCTGACTCATTTTCTTTCAGTGTTTCTCTCCCACCGCGTGGCTCTCTCACGCTGAACTGAGGTGAACTCTCACTTTTATTACTTTTCCCTGCTCTCCAGCTCCCCTTACCCTTCAGTGAAAGCGCTGGCAGCAGCAACTGCTACCAATACGCCAGCCGAAGAGGGCAGGAGCAGAGTCAGATAAGGCAAGAAGAGCGAAGATACAAAACACATCAGAATGAAAGATGGTCCGTGTTTGTAGAGGGTTCAGAGAAATAGATTGACTGGTTGCCATGCAGAAGGAAACAATCTGTTGGGTTCCTGGCTAACCAAGAACCTTCTGCTCGTGTTGCCATTAGTGAGAACTACAGAATGCTGTCATATTTTGTGTATGACTAACTGGCAATTTGATCTGAAACATCTTCCATTAAGAAGGTGCAAATTGCATTTTATTATTTTTGGAACCTGTAGGTCTTTTCCATCACAGTTCTATTGGAAATGGTGACTGAGGGTATTTGTGAAAGATATTTTTGGTTTAGATGCCAATGGGTTCACCCTGTGTTTAAAGGGCAACTTTCCCAAAAACTGTAGAATACTGTATGAATAGACCTCTAAAATCTCAGGTACATCCATGCTACAGTTATTTTTTATATCTGTTCAGGGGGTATACAAAATAACAGAAACACCATATGTGTAGGAAGTATGATTTTTTTTTACTGTCATTTAATTTGGTCATAGTTTCGAGCCTTTCAAAACCAAAAACAGAATTCATCCATATGATACAGTTAGAAATAGACATAGTCTTTATTTAATGAAGCAGATTTGTATGGCTAAATAGCTGAACACAAGTCTAAGATCGGTATGCACAATGCCAAGTGTTGCCTGGAGCACTTTGCCACTGAACTCAGAAGGAGCTGAAACACTTCCTCTTGAGTGGTGGATCATATTTATCTGTGTTTAGTAGATGCCAAAAGAACACTATCTGCTGGCCTGGACAGTGCCAACATAAAAGTTTGGTGGAGGAAGAATAACGGTCTGGGCCTGTTTCACGCGGTTTGAGCTTGGCCCCTTAAATCCGATGAGGAGTAATGTTAATGCTACAGCATAAAAAAAAAGATATTTTAGGCAATTATATGCTTTGTGGCAACAGTTTGGAGAGGTTCCTTTCCAGCAATACTGTACACAAAGCAAGGTCCATAGAGACGTAGTTTGATGAGTTTGCTGTGGAGGAACTCCCCTGGCCTGAACAGAAACCTGACCTCATTTTAGCACTTTGGGTTGATTCTAAAATAACTGCAGTTCTATTAAAGTTATGCTTCCCTTAATAATCAAAGCTAAATGAAGTCATAGTACTGGAATAAAGGAGGAATAATAGTTACACTGGTATGCATCAGACACATTTATTTGTTTATTTGTTTGTTTGTTTGTTTCCTCCTGTTTTCAAGCTGGGGATAGACAAATTTATACACTTGAAATCTGGGAGAGCAGTCAGGCTGTGGTCTGTGGTCTGTCTAACACCCTAATGGGGTCACTCAGTAGAGTAGGAATATGCAGGCGTGCAGGAATATGCCTGGCTCTTCTAGCTGATGTTGTTTAGAAAAATGCGAGCTTTGTATTTGTTGTAATCTGCATGCCTTCTTCTTCTGCTTCTTTTTCTTCTTTTTCTTCTTTGCAAAGCTTCTTTTATCATGCTTTCTGCAATCCAGCACGAGGATTAGTGCATCTATGTGTCGGCGGGAACACGTGTTTTTGTTGTCTCTCACACACACTCCCTTGCACACACAGACAGGGTGAAAACAGCAAAGCACATTAATGCTGTCTAGTACTGGAAAAAGAAAGTTGACTTGTGAACCACTCTTACTACAAGCCTTCCTCGCAGTAGGCTAAGAAACTCACACACAGCACTAATCTGGTAACAAAAGCATCACACGGGTATTAGAAGAGTGTTTCGGCAGTAAATAAACGTACCACCAGGTTTTTTTTGGAAGTAGTGAAATTTTTGGCACATGGTGTTTTTGGCATTATGTTAACTATTTCTAGAATTTAATAACTTGCTTTTCAAAAGTCCACTGGCCTTCAAATGTTCACCCAATGTTCACAAAGGGCAACTGGCATTTTGAAATGGTATTAAAAGCTGAAAAACATCAAATAGAATTACAAAGCTATGAGAGTAATGATTTACACTTCCAAACATGGTAAACAGGAGCTGCTGCCTATATCACGCCACGGTCAGTTACAGTTTGGTTACAATATCCACAGTGACTCATCTGTTGGCATTGAAATGGCAAACAGTGGAATGTTTTATGTGTACACCTACAGTGTTTCCCAGTGGTGAACCATTATAGCTAACCCTTCAGTTAGAGCCATACGTTTTAAAACTCAGAAAAAGCAACAAACAATAACCTCTGTGCAATAGTGCTAACTTCTAGTGCCCCAATGGGAATTTCTGGCTGTATTAAACACAGACTTTACATCATGCTAACTTCTAGTGCAATTCAGTCGTTCATGTATTTAGGACTTCCAGAAAGCCCAAAGCGACTTTTTTTCTAGTAAACAAGTGGTCCCAATCACTGTAATGATATGGTCTCAGTCACTGTAATGATATGTTTGGATTCCTTTGTTACTTCCTAATTATGATCTAATCGAATGCTTTAGGCTCTCAGTTCACCTGAAGGCCGAACCATGGCTGTGTCTACCTCGACACCACAGGGATGTTTTGTTGACCTTTTCAACAACGTTAAAAATTATTATTTTTTTTAAACCAAACATCACTACAGGATGATCGTATTTCTACCATACATACAGTTTAAATACAACACACACACAAATTCTAATCTAATAAAAAATAAGGTAAACAAAAAGTTACAGGCCTGTATTGTTTTTTATAGGTCCCAGCCTTCACTAGCCTTCCTATAAGGTCCTGAGGGTTCTTTATTGCTGTATCCAGTTGTGGCCCCTCTTTTCCTACAGGTGCATGGTTTAGTGCACCCACCTGCTACTTTGGTGAACAGAAATTATAGTACTTGCACTGACGTGGGTGAAGTGGTGCCATCAAGGGGACAGTGTTTAAAATTTGTCACGCAGTGGTGTTTTTAAACCCACTTTGGCCAATTGTGTTTGCACTACTGCCTCCCCAGACCCACTCTCAGCACAAATTGATAAATGCTAAATTGTATTTGTATTTTCCAAGGTGCCAATGCATAGTTCTATATATAATAATTGGGCATAACCTTACATTGTGTATCTGTTTTACTGCATGTTTTGAAAATGCCACTTGTCCATGACTTTGTATCAGAATTTTCAGTATGAATAAATTCATTCAAAAATTAAATAAAATCTTGAAACACTTACTTTCTCTTTGAATGTAAAAAAAAAAAAGATTCTTTTCATTTTTATGTAAAGTTACAATTTTGTATCTCTATAGCATTCTTCTTCCTCTTTTCTCATTTCTCTTCTTGTTTCCCAGCTACACTTTCTACTTCTTGATGGAGAGGCAAGTTCTCTGTCACAAATACAATAAAAACACTCAAAGTCACTTGAAATGTATGCCACTACTTTTCAGATCAGTGTCAGTCACATGGTTTCCTCTCACACCTACGCAAATCTCACACACCTCAGCTCTCAGGGATGTCCAGCCATGTGTCACTGGAGAAGATGAGTCACAAACTTCTAAGCAGAGTCAGTTACACTGGCGTGTATTCTCCTGCTGCCCTGAACTACCACCAAACACACACCTGGAGCCCTCTCAGTCTGCACTCCACCCCAGCCACAAAGGGCTGACACAAGACACGGCTTCACATACACTGACGCCCTAAAGAAGATGAAGCCGTCCAGGCAACATTATCTGCTGCTTACATCTGTGACTACTGGGTCACGTTATTCTCTTTATCGCTCGTTAGTCATGTGTTATCACTTTCCAGTTTTTTTCATGTGTGTGATCAGAGGAAAACAGGGTGATCTGCAGCATCAACAAAGTGGTCCTGACATACTAAGTGCCTAATGTTTAATTTTTTAATTTTTTAAAAGTTTGTAGACATCCTACTCATCCAGTTCTTCTTTTGAAATTTGTGAAAATAATACAAGCAATGGGATTCAGTCACAAGAGTGTTGGTGAGGACAGGTCCTGGTGTTGGATGATTAGTTCTGGATCATAAACTCCACCTGATAGTGTTTTGAACTCAAGTTCATGGAACTCCATGCCCAGCGATTTGCTGCACTTGGTACTGCATAGCTGCAGACCAGTTTGACCCCTGTCCGTGAGCATCAGAAATGAGCAACAGAAGAAGGTGGTCTTGTCCGATGAACATTTTTTTCCTTTTACATCTTGTAGTGTGCCGACACAGTGCGCAAAGTAAAGTTGACCCTTATAGTCATACATGAACACACTGCAGCACATCACACACTGTGAACAATGTGAAATTATTTCTCTGTATTTAATCCATTCATCAAGTGAAGCAGGGGGGTACATTGCTCAAGGGAACCTCAGTGGTGTCATTAGCAGTGCTGGGATTCGAATGCACAACCCTCTGATCACAGGAGCAACTCCCTAACCACTAGGCCACCAGCTGTCCCAATGGTCTGATGCTCTGGTCATTGATCTGCTGGGAAACATTGGATCTTGCCATTCATGTGGCTGTAACATTGACATGGACCACCTACCTAAAAATTGTTGCAGACCAAGTACATCCCTTTATGGCAACAGTTTTCCTTAATGTCAGTGGCCACATTCAGCAGGATAATGTGCCCTGCTAGCTGCAAAACTGTTTGAAGAACACAAAAAAAGATTTCAAGCTGTTGACCTGGCCTTCAACCCAATCCAACATCTGTGCAATGTGCTGGACAAACTAGTCTCATCTATGGAGGCTCCACCTCACAATTTACAGGACTTAAAGGATCTGCTACTAATGCAAGTACCTCAGCACACCCTCAGATGTCTTGTGGAATCCATGCCTTGGTGGGTTAAAGCGCCTTTGCCGTGCACAGTACTGGTTGGTTTCAATGCTATGACAGATCGGTATATGTGGTGAGAACAGCTTTCGGAAGCTTATGTAAGTTGTTGTGTGTCTGATGCTTTTTGCTGACCTGATGAGAGCGAGTTCTTGATGCTAGTCGTATCCTCTCATCTTCTGTTCCACCTGCACTTGTACATTCTCTGCCTGTGTATTTGAAGCTGAGGAGAGATGGCAGAACTCTTGACTGTAGTTGCCCTTGCCTCATAACAGCTTCCAGCCTTGACGGTGTTTGCGTGTTTGTTTCTGTACGTTTAACTTAACCTCCTCTGACTCACCACTCTTCTCAAGTCCCTGCTAAAGAAGAACACAGTGTGTTAAAGCTCACAACTGTGCATCAGCACTGTGATCATCTTTCTGCCCTATTCAGCCGGCTGACCTATTCACACACCTGACAATGGGCACAAACAAACACGGACACGGTGAATAAGCGAAGGGAGAAAGGTATTCCAGTTGATCTGATAAGGTGAGGGAGAGAGAGCGAGAGAGAGCGAGAGAGAGAGAGAGATGAAGGGCGACAGACAGGCCTTTTACCTCTTGTTTGAGTGTTGTGAA
The DNA here is from genome assembly GCA_037577275.1 of Bryconaethiops microstoma. NCBI lineage: Eukaryota > Metazoa > Chordata > Actinopteri > Characiformes > Alestidae > Bryconaethiops > Bryconaethiops microstoma. The sequence continues at coordinate 6,753 of JBBJLS010129414.1, read as the reverse complement.
ATCATTGGGGCCTCTTTCATGAGCTGAGATCATTGTCTTCAGCCAGTGCTCCAAACTCTGACACGCAAACGATCCCTCTTCTTTTTCCTCCATTGATCCCTCTTCTTTTAAGTGCTTGTGCACCCACGTAGTCCGATAGGCATCCCTTAGTGATGAAAGTAAAATGCTTTTTTTATTTGCTTTCTTCTCCAGCTGCTTTCTTTCCCCGTTTTTCGAGGAACAACACACATGCCGTTTCGGTGGATGTGCGTTTTTAAAAGCAATAGAAAGAGAGAAAGAAGCAGAAAGGAAAATCCTTTTGACAAGTTGCTTGGCTCAGACGATGTCCCGAGCCACTAGCTACATCTACTAACCTTGAGGCTAACAAGTGAGTCACCGAGTGAAGCTTTGCTAATTTCACAGGACGCCAACTCCGCATGAAAGTATCGTTCAGGGGTACGTCATTTTTTCTGACAACTGACATCTTCTCATAATTGTTTTCGTCTTTACATGCTGTCAGTTCCCAAATCAAACACTGTGCTTAAGACTGACATCCACTAATGTAGCACTGACTCTCTCTCTCTCTTATCTGTCCATTTAAAATGAAGATTAAGGAGAACGTTATTGTCATTCCATCTAATAGTAATAGTATGCAGTGTCTTCTAGAGCCTCGGCATGGCATACAAAACAAGACAGGCTGAGATAACACGACAAAAATAGAGCAATTAGACAAGACAATGGAGCACAATGCAGTAAATCAAACAGCACGTGCTAGATGGACAGTGGAACGCTCTAAGCAGATTCTTTGACTACTAACAATAGTGGAACAATAGGTTTTAACAAGTTCTTTAAAGAGCCAATCACAATACTGCAAAAAAACCATTTAAACCAAAGGGTTCTCTGATTCTGCAGAGACGTTCATGCCCTGCACACACCTTGCAGTAATGTGCCTTTGGTTATCTGAGTTCATCAGTTCAGATGCGGCATTAGAATTTGTGCCCCCAAGTGACCACTTGAGATTGGATTTTAATATGTAATTAAACATAATTTGTGTCTGCAAATACCACATGTGCTGTCATTCTTAACCCTTACATATTAGGAAAATCTGATTTCCAAATATATAAATGGTTTAAATCAGTCTAAAACCGGTGTTCTCCTATATGCTCACTGTTTGCTGCATTTTTCACTCGGTGCACTGCCCCTCGGCCGCTCTCCGGACCCCCTTCCTCTGCAGGTTTTCCCCACACACTTGTGGGCGGAGACTATCCTGAAAGTTCTCTGGTTTCAAAGATCTTGTGTTTTTTTTCTGTTTGTTTCTGAGAAAAAAAGTACAATTTAATTTGGCAGTTTTGTTCTTCATGGGCATTTGCGTTGGCACCATTTCTAAAACCCCAGTAGCTGTAATTGTTATGACGTTTTTTTTACATTTCAATTACTTTGGTTCTACGTGACACAGGAACACCAAACAAAGCTCAGCATGGCGTCTGACACCTCAAGCATCAACACAAATCGCGAGAACTTATGAGGAGTAGTTTTGCTGTATGACAACAAGTTACCATTTGTTGCGCTGCAAGCACAGATCCATGCAACTTGAGTTTTAACCAGCGGGAGGCAGCGGCCATGTCTGCTAGAAATGTATCAATAAATATGATACCGTTGGTGTGTGAATAAATACATTCTTCAACTTACGCAGTCCTTCAGCGTGGTCCAGGACATGTTGCTAAAAGCATGCGGCCATATGTGGCCCAGACCACCTGTGACTGTGATCTGGGCGACTGGATCTCAGTGTGTCTTGGGTGCACCTTGGGTGTATTTACACCTGTACTGGCACCCAAGCTGTTCACTTGTGATCAGATCAGCCAAGACGTATGTTAATTTCAGGTGTGAACAAGGCCTTAGGTGTGCCAACTTGCAAGATGAACATAGCTGCATGTTGTTGCTGATGGAACAGAATCCAAACAACTTTAATGAAACTTTACAAGAAAAGGAAAAAATGTTCTGAAGTTGATTCATCTAGAATTTCTTCTGGGTGATTTCCACTGGTTCTTTTGCTGTGAAATGTTGACACAGCAGCTGACATCTTCAAATTATTCATGTGAAAATAAGGCAAAAATTGACCCAGATTTTATAGCTCAGATCTTTGGTTGCTCAAATGTTTTTTTTCCCCCCTAGAATGCCTTAAGAAAAATAGCATGTGATAAAAATGAGACTTTTGATACTTCTGATCCAAATATGTTGCACCTTCTAAACTCGGAAGACACCTGGGTGAGAAGTGGTTGAGTTCATTCTGAGCTTCATGGTCAGTCACAGATTAACATGAGTATTATTATCCTGTCAAATCTGAGCATTGTGACTTTACTGAGAGCTCAAGAGAAACATCCGAGCAGCAAGAGATTCAAACAATGTTACTTTTGTCTTTTCATCTAATTTGGCTGCTATCTAAGAGAAATTGCAGAGATTTCTTTTTAATGAGGAAAAAAATAGAAAAAAAACAACCAAAATGTATTTTACTTGCATAAGGCTTTACTACAGCAGTGACAAAACCTTTAGGTAAACCAGTGCAGATTCTCTTAATGGTAAATATGGACAGATCAGAGAAAGAGATTAAGGTGATAAAGTGGCTCTTGTGAGACCGGCATTAGATGAAATTTCCCCTTCATTAAACTCTTACAAAGTAACAACACCTGAGGAAAAACTTCTTCAAAGTTCTGCATTATGGATTTTGCACTTGCTGTAATTTTCACACTGTTTTGTTTCCTAGTTGTACCAAGACAAGCTAAAGACAAGGTAGAACTGATCCTCAGATGCTGAAACCAAAATGGTAATTAATGTTCAGCCTTTGAGCGGAAGTATAGCAGGCTATCAGTCCAAGTGAAAACTGTAATATCCTCTTTCTGAAGGCGCGAGAACTTGTACTTGCAGGTTTGTTGAGCTGTCCTTTAATGCGCCAGAGCAAATTTGCTCAGGATACCTGCCACAACTGCAGTGATCTATTAGTTGACGGTAATGACCTCTGTACGCTTCTTTGAGAAAGCTGCAGAGTGTTAAACCCTGTGTGTATGAGATTTCCATGCTGCTCTGATTACAGAGAGGAAGTTCTCTGCTTAGCTCTTCATATTAAGCTACTCTTTCACAGCGGCGGTGTAAATTACGGCCTTGATACTTCATAAGGCCTGCCAAAAACAACAAGCTTCCATTACCTCTTCAAAGCATGTTATCGCTGGGTCATGAGGATCTGGTGTTAGCAAATTTCCATTCCTGGTTTCCTTTCAGTTCGTTACAGGCTGTGGTTGTCATGTTCTGTGTGGGTCATCTAGATCTGGATTCAGTTCATTTTGTATTGAGGGTCTTGGAGTGACACTCGGAAGAATTTCTGTCCAGGTTTAGACTGTTCTCTGTTTATCGCTGTAATAACACAGATACAGTACCCTACTCATAAATGTCTTTTCATTATTTATTTTTTTGTATTTTTTCATTTAAAGATGAAAGGAAAGACACTCAAATATGAAACAGCCTTGGTGGATTTATACAGCGACCAAAAAGTGTCACAAAAATTCTATCCTTCTATTTTTCTATCTGTACCTCAGTGCACCTTCCCACACATTGAACTTTCTGAACTTTGCAAAGAACAGATCTGAAGAAGATACAGACATTCCAAGATGATGTTCGTTTCTCAAACCTTATGGGAAGCAACATTTCAACAAGTTAATTAACATTTTTATCTTGTAAAAAAATCATACACAAATATCAGATTCACTATTTAAACTTAAACTAGGACAAATTCCACAGAGAGACCGTAAGTTCCTACAGTGAACTTTCATCTTTTGAGATTTTTTCTGATGTAGTACCTTTAACGGTTTGTACCTTGAACATTGGTTCTTTACCAGGTTCTTTCTGAAACCTTAACATTGCATAAAAAAGTTTAGCATGCATCTCATTTGCATAACTGGTTCTCCAAAGAGTTAAAGGCCCACTGAAAGGCCCTTCGAGAAACCAAAGATTTTTAAGGCAAGAAGCAGTATTGAAGTTTTTTCTCTCTATGGGAAAAATCAATGGTATTGTTGAAAATCGCTGCTCAAAAACAGTTCCAAAGCAGATTTGTCTTGTGTTCCTTTCAGCACCAAGTGTCATGGGATACTCTGAGCAATCAAAATATATGATTGCATATATACAGCCATGGAAAAAATTAAGAGACCGCTGTCCTGGTTCCGCCCTGCGACCACTAGAGGGCATCAATGGACCATGAACTGGCTCTCTAGGGGCGGTCCTTTCTAGCCGGCATCAGACTCTTAAATATGTACAGCCGGCTAGAATTAACGTTTATTATTTCCCTTCCTCTCATTGGTTCATAGTGCTCCCCCCTGCGTATTTAAGTTCACCTTGTTTTAGTTCAGGTTACGGGAGCATGCTCTAGCCCACGTTTGGTTCGGGTGCTCTTTTTCATTAGTTTCTCTGTGTTTTGGTGATTGGCCCTTGAGCCCTTTTGTGTTTCTTTATTTTCCTAAATAAAACCCTTTGTCATGGACGTCCGCGTGAGTGATGCCTACCTCCCCTCTGGACGTGGCTTCCATGTGACAACTGCATCCTTTTTTTCCGGTTATTGCTTTTGCAATTTGTGGGAGTGTGTCTGTGTGAAATGTGTCACTATTGTTTTATTCACTATTGACCACACTTAATTCAGAATTCCACACAAAAAAATCTTTGGAGAAAATTTAAAAATAATACTTATAAATAATTTATTATACCTTGGAAATGTTAAACTACACTCTTACATTATTTTACAACTGCAACAATTTAAACAGTGATGTTAAGAGCAGAGTGTGTGCATGTGTGACTCTGTTTCATACATCAGAAACTGAATCAGGAGTGAAGCTGCTGGAATGCAGCACATAGAAAAGCTGCTGAACACTCACTACTGCACTCACACACACACACACACACACACACACACACACACACACACACACACACACTCACGCACGTACAAACACTACTGCACTCACAACACATATGGATGCGTTTCTTATTTTTACACAGCTCACACTGTAATAGTTTAGAGAAGAATAGCATCTACTATTAAACTTCAGCGCCGTTATATACGAACCACAGCTACTCAAACTGTACGCTACTTCTCCCAACTTAGCGACCACACTTGATAAAGTTTGTTGGTTTGTGTGGGATGTTTTAGTGCAGTAGCCACACTTACCATGTCAGTTCAGTGTGTAGCAGTGTTAACTTGTATTTAATGATATTCACATTTTAGTTCCTTAACAGCCTTGTAATTCAGAGGACCTGGCAACGTTTGGAGAATAAATGACTGCATGACAAAACGTATCAGGTTTGGAACAATTTTGTTTACAACAGGGCGCGATTGTGGTGATTTCGAAAACCTCCATTTATTTTTCTCATAGAGAAAACCTGGAGTTCCTAATATAGGTATGATATTGACTAGACAATGGTGTCACAGCTTCAGGGGACTACTGAAATGCCTATGCAACCAAGCTAGCGTTAGAGTGATGTTTCCATTCCTCATTTCAAAATCAATGAGGAATGGACAAAAACATTCAGCACAAAAACAGGGCATGCAGGTTTTTCTTTGCTGTTTCTGTCTGAGAAAAGGAGCCAAAAAGGTGAAGGTAAAGTAAAGTGTCTAGATAGCCAGGTAGCCACCTTGCTTTTTTTTTTGTTTTTAGCTTCTTGTCCTCCTCTTCCGGAACATATTTGACGTAACACTAATGTCAGCTCAGTGCATATTTCTGCATTCACAGCTGATCATTAAAGTAAAAAATATCTTTAAAAAAACAGATTTGAGATATTTTAATGCATTCAGTCAGGTGTGTCTAAAACTTTGACCAGCACAGCATATGGGAGGTAAGGCCTGAAACATATATCTGAACTGGCCATTGTATGCACCTTTTAGATTTATGGCTTCAGCTACAATGTAAAATATGAACTCGGCTCAGACACAGCGATAAGGATCTCCTGTACACACACTACACCCTGCCTCCTCCAGGCCTGCCTCGACTCTGCTCTGCCGCCGAGCACGGGGCTGTGGTGACTCTGTCCTAGTTGGAGCCTCCCCACAACTCGGAGCGATAGCGCCTTTTCTTTCTCTTCTCTTCCCCTCAGGAAGCTGATAAGCTCCTGCCAGCAGGGCCTGGTTCACCCGAGGCCTCTCACACGCTTTACACTTAAACACCCCCCCCTCCCTCTCTCTCTCTCTCTCTCATCCCCTCCATCTCATCACGTCTTTGCTGCCTCTCTTCTCTCCTGGACGTAATTAACAGCAGAGTTTTATCTGACGGCCATGTCTGCGGATGGCGCTCTAAAGATTAGTGTGTACTGTGAAGACCCCTAATGAGCCGACTTCCCTAAGGAGAAGGTGGGACTAAAAAAGGGGGAGTGTGTGTGTGTGTGTGTGTGTGTGTGTGTGTGTCTGTGTGTGTGTATTGCTAGCAGCTGTGCTTATTTAATAGAAGTGATAGCATCTCAGTGATGTTAAAGGTGGATGAAAACAGATTTAAATTCTCTCTCTCCCTCCCTCCCTCCCTCCCTCCCTCCTATTTTTTCTCCCTTCCCTTCCCTACCTCTCATTGTCTCTGTCACTCATTGTCTTTTCTCTTTCTCTCTCTCTCTCCCTTCTTATTTTTTGTCCCTTTCCTCCATACCTCTTATGTCTGTGTCACTCGTCTCTATTTTTTCCTTCTCTCTCTCTCTCTCTCTCTCTCTCTCTCTCTCTCTCTCTCTCTCTCTCTCTCTCTCTCTCTCTCTCTC
>JBBJLS010129318.1:0-16938 GCA_037577275.1 Bryconaethiops microstoma | reverse complement strand
TTGGAAGCAGGTCTGCTGTAACACCAGGTGGTCATCAACCCTCCTCCTGGAGATCCACTTTCTAGCACACAAATGAAACTGACCAAGCCAATCAAGGTCTTCAGAAGAACGTAATGAGCTGGGACAGGTGCATCAGGTGATCCACTGGAATGCTGAGCTCCCAAGACTGCTCTAAAACAGTTCAAGGTTCCTTTGTCATCAGCAGGTGTGAACCTGTACATAGTTTGATAAGATATTTCTCCATGGACCATGGTGCAACATATATCTACATTCAAACTGTGTTTTCCAGTTCCTGAGGCACACTGCCCTGCACAACTGAGCATTTTCACTGCTTCCAACACATCAGATCCAACTAATCAGCTGGTTATCAAGCCCATACTGTGTTGAAGTGGGTTTGGTGAAGAAGGGAAGGCACTAATAGGATCAGGATTGGCAAAAAAAGTCCCATGTTATTGGAGCGACTCAGTTGAACTATTTCACTTTCTGATCAAACAGGCTTGTAAATGTGATGAGTATGAAGAACCTTTTAAAGGTTTGTAAAGGCCATCATGTAATATAAAGATCATTTATCATGTCCTTTATATTATATGGAGGTTCTTCAAACTTTACTGACACATCTCATTTATAAAAGAGAGAATTTTTCTAAAGAAAAATTTACTGAAAGGTTCTTTGGGGAAGCCAGAAAAGTTCTTTGGCTTCAAGCGCTTCTTACAACACACCTGATCCAACTAATTAGCTGGTTATCAAGCCCTTACTGTGCTGAAGTGGGTTTGGTGAAGAAGGGAAGGCACTAAAAGGACCAGCTAATTAGTCGGATCAGGTGTGGGTCATTGGGGGAAAAATGATGGTGCGTTATTGGAGCAACTTACTACAACTCAGTTCTTGAACAAACAGTCTGATGTTCCATTCTTATATGTACTGATTTCAGCCTTATCTGAAATAAATAAAATACATTACGCAAAAAGACCAGTGGTGCTTAAAGTTCTACATTCATGAAACTGGAAGTGTGTGTGTGTGTGTGTGTGTACCTGGGAGATTTTGTGGCCCATCAACATTACATTTGATTCAAACACATGACGCTGTCAGAGAAACAGATTTACAATACGAATGAGTCGTCAGAACCTCACTGATGATCCACCAGCTGAAACCAAGCTGCTGCAGAAAACATTCTAATGAAAGTCACACTATAATCTTTACTTCATCCACCACTGATCTTATCCAGAGCTCATAAAGTCATCGTTCTGTTCATTTCATCCAAGTCTTCTTCTGTCAACAAGAAGCCAAAGGACCAGCCAGAGAACCAAACTTCAAATAACCCAGCACTTAAAAACGTGATAATTGCAGATGGTTCAACTAAACAGTCCATTAGGAATTTCCTCACTTACTGTTTTGTTCTTCTTACTCTGGTTTAAACATGGATCACATAAAGCATGTTTTTGCCCAAGATGAGCTCTTTCCATTGCTGCAAAGAACTTCTCTTGCCATCTTCTACCTAGCTTCCAATCTTCAAGACAACCCCCCCCCAAAATAAAACCTTGGCCTGTGGGAGACTTGGTGGAGTATTGGAGAAGTCCTTGCCTCTAATGCAGGAGGATTTTGGTTCAAATCTCTTCCTCGTGGAGGGTCTCTAGTGTTCTTGTGTTTTTCATTTTTTTCTTCTTTAATGCCCTGTATTTTTATTTCTGTAAATCAAATTAATTTATTACTGTATTTACCTGGTTATACCAAAGAAAACGACAGCGCATACCAAAGAAAATGCCCGTGCATGAATTACAGTACAGTCTATACAGGGTTAACATCGGTATTTTACATTCTAGCACTGTGGGAGGGAGCAGTTCAGTGTAAACTGTACAGTATGAGAATGGGTTTACCGTTACATTTTCTAATATATATAATATATTGAGCTGAGTTTAACATGAAATTAAAGTGTTTTAAGAGTGTATTTGGGGGCATATTTAGGGTTTACACTATTAAAATTTAGGCATTTTTTAGTACATCAGAAATTCGCAGTTTTTCGGTATATGCGGGTGCTCTTGGAATGCAACCCCCATAATTGTCGGGGGTTTACTGCGCAAGCAGAAAATCTATAGTGAAGCCACTTAAGAATGTGTTTTGGATAGCATTTAAAAAAAAAAAAAAAAACCATGCTGATGTATGTCCCCCAAGTATGTCGCCCTGTCCCCCAGTGTTTCACAAGGTATCGAAAGATATTAAAATGGCAAACAAAGTTTAAAAATAGAGAAGTAACCAAATACACATTCATTTGTTTGACTCTAGTTTTGACTGTTGACATCCAGTTGTGGAGGCTGAGCGTGTACTCAGTTGTTGTGTGGGACTGAGAGCTCACCAGATATATAATTGATTTAGTTTATTCCTACATGATTAATCGTCTGGAAATCTATAGAAGTTTGGTATAAAATGGGGAAATACCATTCTGAGTCATCAAACCTGATTGAGTTTGCTGAAGTCATTCCACTCATGCTGCAAGTAAATCACCGTTCGGTAAATCAGTAAAACTAATTAGGAAATCACAGTTCCACCAAGGTTTTGTTCTGCAAAAATCCAGACTCACCTGTCTCTTTATCTGACATAGTGTTACAGCACACCTGTCTCACCATCTTTAGGACACCGTTTTTTTTTAATTTTCAATAGTTATTTGGAATATTTTGCAAATAAAATGAACTGAACCTACTTTAAAGTTATCATTGATTATGAAATGTATAGGTAATTGATTTTGGAGACAATATTTGAGAGCTCACTATTTAATCCTGTAACATGCTGTTCAAGCTTGATCTACTTTTCAGGGACACAAGCTTTGTCTATGAGTTCTGTCTCTTTTGTGTGTATGTGTATCCATCACTTGGTAACTGGACTTAATCTATTTAAATTGTGTGTGTGTGTGTGTGTGTGTGTGTGTGTGTGTGTGTGTGTGTGTGTGTGTGTGTGTGTGTGTGTGTGTGTGTGTCAGTGTTTGTTCAGCACACATCGCCCCTCTGTGTCACAGCAGGTGAAGGAAGGAAAACAATTAAAGTCCATCTCAGTTTGTTTACTTCCATTCAGTTCTATCTTTGTTTTAACCTCTTTTTACCTGTCTGTCTCTCGTTTCTTCTCTAGTTTGATCTTGGATTATGGCACCTAGGTGCTGAATTAGCGTTAGTACTAGTCATACTGGCAGGATGTCAGTCATTTCATGAGAATCACTGAAAGACCATATTGTTTTAATAACTGCAGTGTTATGAGATATGACTGGCTATTGCAGTAAACTGTCAAAGAAATTCCACAGAATACAATCACTGTGATGATTTAAAAAAGGAAGTCATTACTCAAATCAGCAATAGTATGTAGGAACTGTCTTAACTGATTTCTCTCCACTTTCCCATTCGCTTCTCAAAACAATGACTATTGACATGTTTCTGTATCTCAGGTTTCACATTTTAAAGACTCTGTTATTGCAGAACTACGACCAGCAGTGGAGCTACAACAGGGATTGGCCTTTTTTGCAGCAATACTATTCTGCATTTGTTGGGAACTATCGACAAGAAAATAAACACAAACTCTGATTTTTTTTTTTAATGATTTTGAGCTCTTCAAATAATATTTAAAAATCATGACACTTCTAATAAATGACGTCAATTTAAGAAGTGATGGTAACATTGTTTTACTAGGTTTCTGCAGAACTCTCAAAAGAAGAAACACATTTTGGCCTCAAATGAACATTACTCACCACTCTAAAGGTGACATCAATAGTCAGAAGGTTTTTCTGTGAGCATGTTTCATATTGCTTTGTAAGATTCAGTGATGAGTCTCTGTACTTGAATGTACTGCCATCTTTAATTTCAAGATTCTAGAGATTGTCAGCCCAGCCACATACAGAAGTACACAGAGGGTTGAAATAACATTCTCTGAAGTAAAATGGTGCAAATGTAAATCTAAACCAAATGAAAATGACCCCAGTTTGGTAAAAAGAAATCACTTGTCACAGCTGGTGGCTTGGTGGCTTGGTGGTTAGGGTGTTCACCCTGCAATCAGAAAGTTGTGGGTTTGAATCCCAAGACTGCTAGTGGCACCTCTGAGGTTCCCTTGAGCAAGGTACCGTCCCCACACACTGCCGCCCACTGCTTTGCTTGCTTTGTCCCCCAGGTTGACAAAATGAAATTGCTTGTCCCCCTCACCCTTCTTCTGACATACATAAAACGCTTGACAGTGCCATCCACCACACGTTAACAAACTGAAATCGCTCAAAATGAAAAGAATTTGTGGTCGGGTTGCTGACATTAAGCTCATATTGGTGTTTTATAATACAGTCCACATGCTGATTATTAGCACAATGTGTTACATCTCATGCCTGTATTCCTGTGAATTGCTGTGTGATGCTTTACTGATCCGTGAGTCAGCCTGAAACCTGCTGGACTCCACGTGGGAGTTGATCACAGCCTCACATGTTTTGTCGCACATCTCTATCCTGGCACAGTCTTCCTGCCTCTGATAAACAAACACACACACTAGCACTGCCTCACATGCCACTATCTTCCAGCCAATGTCCTGCGGTAATGCTCCACAAGCTGATTACCACAAGCAAGGGTCAGAGGGAGAAATGAGATCGGACGTAGGAGACAGGGGAATCCAGAGCAGAGCTCTCTCTTGGTTTGGGCCATGCCAACAGGGCATGTCCGTCTGGGGATATCCCTCTGTCGTCTTCCTCTGCCCTGTCACATTAAAGACCTGATCTGAGTTCTGAGCAGAGAGCTAAAGACCACCCCTCTGTTTACACCCACACACTTTGTTGAATACTTGCACTACTGGATAAACACAAAATAGTCCATATTGTACTTGAATTGCTGAGCTTGTTGACTTTTCTGCCAGTAACACTTTTTGACGCATGTCATGTTTACTATTCAGTTCAACTTTTTATACAATCAGGCTTTTTTTTTCTGCATGACCATTATTTTCTCCAGTAGGATTTATTTATTCACCTTAAACGTAAATGCTAGGAAACTCAAATTGGACACGTCCAACGTAGTGCTGATAATAAAGGATGTTTGATGGAATTTCATCTACAGATAGAAATTAGTAGTGGTTTCAGCTCTCTACAAAAATAATTTTAGTGCTAAATGTTTATGTGATGAGTAACATATTGAAAAAAAATATTAAGCAGATTTATTTGCTGTAAATCGTGTTTGCACATTGTGCAGAGGTGTGTTCTCTGTAGTAGATATGTACTTATTTTCAATAAGAAAATCAATTAAATATGTAATTTGGCCATGGGCACCTATTGAATAGTCCTTTAAGCAGTCATGCTTCTATGATTTATTACTGCACCTCACTTGTTACCAATAGTTAGTACTTAAGAACATATGCAATATAGACCAGACACTAGGGCTGTACAATGTGGACAAAATATTAGTATTATAATGTTAGATATTGCGAATGTGATGCCTTTCAGTATATTAAAGGTATCACTTTTCTGGACCTTTAATGGCTTGAAATATTTGTAGAGTTTTAAAAATCAACGTTCACTCCCCTATTCATACAGTCGATGCATTGTTGATTCATGAAAACTGAGCTGCAGAAACAGCCTGTTTTCCACTCATAGTTTGTTATGATAGCACAGTTTGTTAACCAACACATTTACATACTCACCCTACCGCAGTTTAGCCCTACCCAGTCACACTGAAGTTCTAAGGAGGGGTTCCGCTTTATTTTGCCCTTTTAATAAGCTTCAGTATAGATAATTAGGAAAAAAGATCATTTACATGTATTAGTCTTAAAGGCACATCAACAAAAACAGCCTGTTGAAGGGATAAACAGAGGCTGGAAATGGCAATGTAAAGTATTATGAATTGTATATTTGGTACACAAACCCACATAAACATTGTGTATTAAATGAAATAGAAGGAAAATGCACAGTATGGGCCTTTTGAAACACCTGTAAATGGTTAAAGATTGTCCTAAATAATTTGGCTTTGTTGTACTACACGAATACTTTATTTCATTAAAATGCCCAGTAATACTCACCCGTGATAAGAGGCTCATTTGCATATTGCACCCTCCTGTAACACCGATACTGCAGAGAAGAAGATCGCAATAATGATTAACATGCAGTATGTCGTTCAGCCCTACTATGCACCAAAATATGAAACAATAGTTTCTTCACAGTTTTCCAGTAATTTGGTAGAATCGAAGGTAAAATGTGCCAGTCTTGATACTGAATTTGGTTTGCTTTAGGTTAAGCATTAGTCTTTTTATGCAGGTCCACTATGTTTAATGCCTTCCCTCAACAAAGACAGACAAACACAAATGTTGCCACAACACTCAAAAGAAATGTGACCTCACTGGTGGTAAGAGGGAACACAGCTGCAGTGCACCCCCTCCACCGGCATAACATGCAGCCTGATGCTGCCACCTAATGGCCACTATCACCGTATCACAGAGAGACAGGCTCTAGCATTCTCTTTGAAGCCTCCTCATGGCTTGGAACAGGACAGTTACATAATTTGTTTTAGGAGGGCAAATAAGAGAAGGAGAAACTGATCATTATTCTTCCCTCGAGCAGCTGGCGTTCTCAGCACACCCTCAGTAGACAGATGCGCAGTGTAAGCCCCACACAAGCCCACAGCTCCAGTCTGAGTCACGGCTCTCTCGGGCTGAGGACAGAGTGGTGCACGGTGGTCCTCCCACAAGCCTGTGAGGAGTCATTCAGCTGGCTGTGTCATGTGGATTGAGTCAAGTGAGAGAGGGAGAGAGGCCCAGACTTTAGGGAAATCGTGAGCGTTTCATACTCACTCACTGACTGCGCTCTTGCCAGTACACCACAGTGTGAAAGCATGACACATTTTTGTCTTCTTGCTTGTTATTGTACTTTTCCCTTCTTAATCATGTTCCTCTTTGAGCTACAAAGTAGTTTGAGTCATTTGAATCTTTTCCCTCATGTGTTTTTATGCCTTCCATCTTTCATTAGGTCCTAGATGGGCATCCTGGAATTTAGGAATCTTCATCTGTATCCGGTGTGCAGGAATCCATCGGAATCTGGGTGTACACATATCCCGGGTCAAGTCTGTCAACCTAGACCAGTGGACCCAGGAGCAAATTCAGGTAACTAAACCGAGTGTGCTGAGTTTAAACCCAATGTGGGGAATGTAAAAGACTATTGAAGATATCTTGTCAACTAAGAAACTCTGGGGTCCAAGTTGGTGTTCTAGTCTAATCTGTGTGGGGCACTATCACACCAAGTGGAAAACAGAAATGATCCGAAGGCTGTACATTTTGTCCTGTGCATATTTTCATAGTGTCTTATGAATCCATGAATTCATTATTTGATTCGCTCACCCTTAACCAGTGTCACGGAAGGGGGGTTGGAGACTATCATCTGATAAAAAGCGGAGAGACCGCCAGCCCATTGCAGGGCAGAAACACATACATTTATTTGAACACACACATCAGGGCTATTTAGCATCTCCAGTTTACCCAACATGCATGTTTTTGGACTGAAAGCCCATGCAAACACAAAGAGATCAGGGAAAGTCTACTCAGAAAGGACCCTCAGGAATTGAACCCAGGTGAAACAGGGAGTCAAAAAATAGACATAAAATATCCAGCTCAAACCAGCAATCTTTATGAAATACGGTAGAGCCACTCAGATTCCTTTTGATGATTCATAAGAGCAGTGCTTTACATCGGTGGCACTATGACCTCATTTATACCTGGATGTTTCATGCATCTAGACTATCAGGATTACATTTGGATGGAGCTTATCCACATAAAATGCAGGTGTAAGTGCACCTAAGACACATTTAAAACAGATTTAAATATGATCACTCAAACCAGTCTGAGATGTATTTTAGACAAATGTTTGGAACAATAAAATTGTATTTTTCTTTTGAATAGAATAGAAAGAGGGATGCACAGATCGAGGCCCAACAAATACATTTGATTGTTGTATATGAGCTGATCTAAGTATCATCAGACTTCAAACTATCCAGTCAAAGTGGCATTTAAGTACCAAATGTAAATGCTTAAATGCTTAGACTTCTACGAGGTTAAAGTGACCTACAACTCGCACGAAATGACTAGATGTAAAGGAGGCTTGTGTGTTCTTGTTTCGATAGACAAAGCCAGTTCAGACCAAGAGATAATGTTTTAGGCAAAACATACAGCGTCAGTTTCAGCTGACACACAGCGTCAGTTTCAGCTGCTGAACGGTTTTGTCTTTATTTAGTGTGTGCAGGAAATGGGGAATGCCAAGGCACGGCGCCTCTATGAGGCCTTTTTACCTGAGTGCTTCCAGCGTCCGGAGACAGACCAGTATCCTTCACAGATAATACTTTACTAGCATATTTAATAATCCTCTACATAGTGTAATTTGAATAAATTCACACAGTTAGCATTTCCACATCGTTGCTTTCTTTAAACACTTCTGAATAGATCTGCTGAGACCTTCATCCGGGACAAGTATGAAAAGAAAAAATATATGGACAAGTGCATTGACATCCAAGCGTTCAGAGTAAGACTTTTTTGTAGTCTTAATCAGAAAGTCTGTTTCTGATTTCATGTTAGTAATTAATTTAACATCTCTTGTTACTTCCTCTCACAATTTCCAGAAAGAGAAGAGCGAGATGGTAATGAAAGAGGCACCTGTTGTGTTTGAGAAGATGAAGCTGGTGAGTTGTGTTTGTGTGATGAATGTATGCTTCATTTTAAAAGAGGCTTATAAAGTGACCCAATATCTCCTTTGTCTTGTAGAAGAGGGAGGAGCCTCAGCAATTCAGGAGCAGTCCAAAGAAGCAGTCCCATTCTGTGAATGATCTGTTAGGATTAGGTAAGGTTTTGACATTGACCCGTATTTACAGTTGTGTCAGAAAAATTTCCAAAAGACTCTTTAAAAAAAAAATAAAGGAAGCTCACCATGAGACGGAGTCAAAATCAACAAGTGGTTTTTATTCTTGCAGCAAGGGAACAAGTATATAGGCACAATATATAGGCAGTGGGCAGTGAGTACGGGACATCCTTGCTTAATTAATTGGCAAAGCAATCTCTGCATGCAATCAATGTCAAAACATGCACTAATATAGAAGGGCGAGTTCCGCATCCTTCACTCCCAGACGTTCCAAGCCAGGTCACCTCGTCCTACCAGCATCTGGCGTCCCTCAGGGACTTATGTGGACAAAGACAACAGAATTTCCCCAAACCCACGTTTCCCTTCTGGGTATTCTAGCTTATCAGAAAATAAGTCTCTCCCGTGAATACATATCTCACACTAAAATAAGTTGAGGCAAACCTGTCCCAAAGCTCTTTTGTGTTCCATTCATACATAACTGTGAGATCCAATGGTCATATAAGGTTTATGTGCATGTGTGTGTGTGACTGTGCTTATAATCATTTAATATGTGTGAAACTTAATAAGGATAACAAATTATTCCAACAAGTTGTATTACCTTTTTTAAATGTTCTGCATGAATGACTCAAAGTGTGACATGATCTTCACCGAAGGCATGATGTGAACAAAGACATAGAATCTCATTTAACAAACAGTACTTAATATTTTATACTGTCATACCTTTGTTAAACTACTGGCTCAAACAGTCAAAGTGGATGATGGAATTGGAAAATATTTCTTTTATATAAACTATGAATATTAGACTAGTGTATCTTTCTTGGGACCAAAAGGAGGCAGTCTGTTCAGCTCTTAAGTTAGAAGATATTTTGGGCCATTCTTATGTATATAACATGGAATGGGATGCTTTTTAGATCTCACTGGGCCTTCAGGAGTCTGACTTGGCCGTTCTCAAATACAGAATTTCTTTCATTTGACCCCGTTGTTTATTTAGTTCTGAGATTTATAGCCGTCTATGATCATTTACACGTTTCAAACTAATCTGAGTTTTAAATTGTAGACAGAAACCATTGATATTACTATACTGTCATCCGCTACAGCCCCTTTGTCCTGTGGCTGCGTCTAAACTCTCCAGTGTGGTTTTAAATACATGCTTCTTTCATAGATGCTCCTCCAGTGCCTGTGGCAAACGGAAAGCCCAGTCCCAAGCAGAGCCCCGCTTTGGATCTTTTCAGCTCCTTGCCCGCTGCAAACTCAAACTCGGCCAAGAGCACAGTAAGGGTTTTATTTGCCTTTTTGGATTCTAATTTAACCAAAGGTTTTGAGGGGAAACTCAAACAAAAAAACTTTGTTTGACATTCAGTCATGAATATAGCAGAAGTGTGTCTTGACTGATGTATAGTTTTTTTTTATTATTGTGCTGTAGCCTAGCTCCGGCACTGTTACCAGCTCCATGCCCAAAGGCCGGGTTGCAGCATCAGTACCAGAGAACCTCAGCCTTTTTCTGGACCCACCTGCTAAAAGTGAGGAGAGCAGCAAGAAGATGTCCAAAGACTCTATCCTCTCCCTGTACAGCCGCGTAACACCTCAGACTAATATGGCTGCTCATGGTAAGAATCCAAGCTCATGCACTCACAAGACACTTCATAAGGTACACCTACCATGTAGCTGCACACATCGGCCATGTTTTCGGCTGTACTTACCATACCATGTGTGTTACTGCTGTGCGTTGAATAAAACTAAAGTCTGTAACTGGAAACTATTGTGTGTGCCTATATGGTAAGTGGAGCTGATAAAATGTAGAAAGAAAGGTAGTAGGTCTACCTAATAAAGTGGCTCATCGGAGTGAATTTATCACGACAGCTTTAGTTTTCCTGCAAAAAATACTATTTGCAATAAACTCAAAACTACTGCTATGCAATATACACAAGATCATGGGACAATCTACCTTCGGAAGTTTTGATGAGCAGAATCCCTGCACTGCAGAGATTTTTTTTTTTCTTTCTTTGCTTTAACATAAATTACTTTAGCTATCACATAGTTAACAACCCATTCATTACTGATAAAATGATTAAAACATTAATTTATGCAAAGTTATAATGTTTCTATGTGTTTGGTTTGGACCTGAACTGGGTGAAAACATCATCTCGTGTGTGTGTGTGTGTGTGTGTGCGCGCGTGTGCGTGTGTGTGTGTGTGTGCTGCAGCAGGCATGTACATGGGAGCAGCTCCGATGGGCTATGCTCCTGCTGCTGGGTACGCACACTACCAGGCTCTGCCCACTCAGCAAGGCATGATGGGCACCATGATGGCTCCACAGGTGAACATGATGGGGCAACCGGGCATCATGGGGCAGTCAGCAGTGCCCACCCCCACTCCATACATTGCAGGAGTTCAGGGGAGCATGATGGGAGTGCAGAGCGGTATGATGGGTGGTGTGGGGGTCGTGCCTCAGCAGCCTTATGCAGTCCAGCAGGCCCAGCAGGCCCAGCATGCCCAGCAGGCCCAGCAGCTGCAGTGGAACCTTGCGCAGGTAAGTAACTTGCAGTACTGCATCAACATAAATAGATTTAATCTAGTAAAGATCTCTCACCACACATATGTGAGCTACTGTACATACTATACATTTCAGTGCATGTATACATGTATAAAATAGGATGCCAAATTATCAGTTGTAATATATATACAGTAAACCCCTGCCTAGTCATGGTTCAGAAGTTGCGGCTTAAGTCTCTCGCATATTTTTTTCTGAGAACCGAACTAGTAACTGTTAAAATCTGCAAGTTCGCAGAAACCGCTGATACCCTCCGCATTTCTTTTAGCTTTTGTGACGTCTGGGTTGTTTATGTTTGGGCACGGTGGTTAGCAGGACAATCTGACGCACCTGAATGGAATGAGCCTGCACTGCTTAGCGCCACAGGCAGACATAAACAGCCCAGCACGAGGACGAGGAGGCATGGCGGATGAGGCCCGAACGTAACAGCTTTTTTCATGGCAATATATAATTTTTCATTCATTTCAGTGGTAAATCATTAAGAAAAATAAAATTGACTAATTTTGTAACATAAATATTAATGTAAATTCAGCTACAGTTCCATAAAATATATAACTATACATTTTTTGGTACTGTCGAGAGAACACAAAGAAAGCTCGTCTTGGAATGATGAAATACCGCTGTACTCAGAGACGGGACGTTTGAAAGTAGCCAATCCAAGAAAGTTATTTTTACTTTATACCTGTTTATACCATAGAAAATGACAGCGCATACCAAAGAAAACGTGCATGCATGAATTACAGTACAGTCTATACAGGGGTAACATCGGTATTTCCATTCCAGCACTGTGGGAGAAAGCTGTTTAGTGTACACTGTACAGTACGGATATGCGGGTGCTCTTGGAACATAACTCCTTTTGGGTGACGCCCTTATCCAGAGCGACCTATAATCATTAGTTACAGGGACAGTCCCCCTAGAGCAACTGAGGGTTAAGTGTCTTGCTCAAGTACACAAAGGTAGAAAATGGGGGTTTGAACCTGCAACTTTGTGGTCATAGGTTTCACAGACATGTGTTTTACCCGCTAGGCTACTGCCACCCTATGTGTATGTGTATGTATGTATGTATGTATGTACCACTGATATATATTCTAATAGCAATCGCCATCCTCATGCAACACACCACTGCATGGAACAAATCTTCCTAAAAATTAGGTGTGAAACAGTGAATTTCACATGTTTTAAGTGTGGAGTTGCAGGGTTGTGTGTTTTGTGTTTCTCCTCAGATGACTCACCACATGGCGGGCATGAACTTTTACGGTGCCAACAGTGTGATGGGATACGGGCAGCCCATGGGAGGGGCATCAGCTCCCAACACCAATCATGTGCTTGGCTCACACGTTTGGAAGTGAAAGACACTGAAAGTCCTAAAGTTAGAATGGGAGGGTTTAGGGTGGGGGAGAGGGTTGGGGCACCGCAATAAACTGCAGGAGAATGGAATGAATTTGCACACACTCTTCATCAAACATTCAGAGACGTGTCCATGATGAAGAGGGAATGCTGTTCTGGAGAATTAAGAGGAAGAGTCTCTACCTCCCCCATCTTCACAGCCATTTTTTTGATTGTCATAGGCCCATATGTGAGATGGCCTATGTGTCCAACTTCTCTCGTCTCACTAATGTTTCTTCTCTTCAGCTATGCCATACCCAGAGCATCACTTTTAGCATTAGATCTTTAAGTTACATGTGGGTGGGAAGATGTACCTCAGTAGTTGGGTTGAATACGCTTTCTGAGATTAACCTTCCAGTTGTTTGTGTGGCTTTCTTTTCATCAGAGTTATTGTCTTCAAGCTTGTAACACATTACTGCAGACATGCATGCGATTGTAAAGGTGGTTCATACGATGAAACGGAGAGACTGTTTGATATGTAGAGTTTTTACCTTAAATAATGTATTGCTGCTGACTTGAGTTTGAGTGTTCCTCTGTTGGGCATTATTGCTGTGAATATTGAAGCCTGTATTAGATGACTGGAGTATATTGGCCCATTTTTATCTGTGTAACCCGGTGTACTGCTGTGGAGCTGTAATGGGTCTATACTCTTCACACTCTCTCAACTCAGGAGTTGTACAGGCACGGAAGGGTATCAGACTGGTAATATCAACGCAAATGAGAAAAGTCTGTCTTTTAAACATTGTTAGTTTAAGCGGAGAAGTCTGTCTCGTAGCCAAAGATTTACAGATAGTTATGTTCGATAAGTTAGCTGAAGTCTAAAATGGGTTTTGATGTTTGCAAAAAAGAGGTGTGAACTAGATCTGCGATTTATCTGATTGTATGGTCTCTCAAGCTCTCAACACCACATCTGATTGTATGAACTGGGCACTGTTTTTTCCGTCACTGTGTGTGGTGCAGGATTGCTCTCTAATTGTTGAGGGTAGGACTTTTTAATGAACTAACTGCAGGGTTTTTAATAGATTATCAGTACCTCTCCACTTCAGTCTGTATGGAGACCAACTGAATGTCTCTTTCACTTGCTCCTCTGAGTGTTTTGCCACCTCGCCGAGAGCGGTGTGTTTCAGGTTGGTAGAGGTGGGGCAGAGGTGCATGGATTAATGCGTCTGGACCACACGAGGGAGACTGGGCTCACTAAGAGCACTAAGAGCATTCCCGGCTCTTTCACAGAGCAGCTACAGACTCGTCCGGAATCGTTTGTGTGTCGTCGTCAGGCCTAAGTGTAGAGCTGTATGCCTTGTGACTGCACGTACAGGTTAAATGGGATTACGCGGGAAGAACACGACAAGCGTGGTAGGCAAAAGCAGCCCACAATGAAGCTGCACTGCTACAAATAGATCCGGCAATATTTGATTAGATTCCACTGTGACATCTGTGACGCGTAAGCTGCTCAAGGCGCAAGTCGTTGCTTTTCTTTCCGACGTGGCTATTGTCATTCAGTAGTCTCTTTTTCTTTTTCTTGTAACACATCACTTCCCCCCTAGTGGCGCAGGAGCTTCAGGACAGTCGGAATGTGGTGTGAAGTGCTGAATGTTTTCTCTCTTCTGCTGAATATTATGTTAAATGATATATTTATCAGATTCTGAGCTGCTTTTCTGTTTACTTTTTTTTTTGTTTGTTTTTGGGTGGGGGAGGGGGCATTTTTGCATGTTTATTTCCTCCTTAAGATGGGAATAGTCTTTCATGTACACAAATGCTGCATCGAAATTTGTATCCAGATGTCGTATATTATCTTTCTGCGTTTCTTGTTCATGTACTTCCACAATCATGTTATTACGGCACTTTAATGAAGAAGCACGAGTGTGTCTGGTAGTGTAGTCTGAGGTTCTGCTGAAGTCAGGAGAACAGGAGCTCGGAAAGGTTTGTTACATCATTCCAGAAGCAAAGCACCAAACTCCAGAGTGGCTCAGCAAAACTAGCCACCATGTTAAAACTGTTTATCTCTAAACACAAGGCCACTGTGCTCAGCAGGTTGTCTTCTTGGCTCGAGTTAAAGTCATGAGAATTTACTTTCATAGCTTATTTTTACATAAAGCAATATAGGACTATCGATTAGGAACAGAGGGTTTAAGATATAATGCTAGTCTGTTTAAACCCCCCGTTTAGAATACTGCTGACTAACGTCTGTCTTATCAGCTTTTGACATGCAATGAGTGTAAGAATAAGCAATGACTTGATGTTAATGGTGTTAACCGTACTCTGTGGTACGTCTCTACAACATGACCAATACACTTTGCTGACTTTGTGTCATTAACACACACATGCATGCAGCACAACATGGCAAGCTGGTGTGCTTTTTTTTTTTTTTTTTTTTTGGACAAAATTCTTCCTGTTCAAAAAGTCAGCAGTTGCAGAACAGTGGTGGACGACATACTAGTGGCCTCATGGTGCTAAAGCGTGGTCAGCCCACATGATTGTACTTGCCGAGATGTTGTGGAACATATTAGCATTCTGTGCGCGTTGTCAATATCCGAGCGAATCTTTAAAAAAAAAAAAAAAATGTTTCTGAATGTCTTTCATTATCAGGCTTCACAGTTATGAATACATTTGTGAATTCTTTGCAATGTGTAATGCTTAATCATATCCGCTTCCTTTTGATATGTTTTAGGACTTTGGAAATGTGCGTATTACCGTAAGGCTCAAAAGTGAACTGATTAATAAAGAAAAATATCCTCCATCCTCAGCTCTTGCTTTGTTCATTTGCTGTGATTCTTCAGTCGGTACCTTTTATAATGGGGGCCTTATTTTTGTGTGTTACCAGTGATTTGTTCTGTAATTAATAGAATTATTTTTAAATGCATTGCTGCAGACAGAATATTGACTATCACTTTACAGATAAATTCCTCTTGTTTAATGAATATTGGATACACTATTTTAATATTTTCAGTAATATATTCCATTGCAATATATTCCATTGTTTATTGACTGCATCCTAATAAGGCTTATAGGAAAACACTGCTGTTGTAATTTGTAATGTTTTAATTCTTATTTTTTGTTGCAGTAATATCCTTTGCAAATTATTTTCAGCAGTTTTGGCTGTCTTTGTTTTCTTCAAGATATCGTTGTGTCTGCAATCACCTGAGCACAAGTCCAGCATGTAAATGCTAAACATGTCACGTGAGCATGTCATTTGCTGAAGAGGCTGTTCAGTTCAATCATCCCTCAAAAGAACTCAGTAATCACTGATTATCACATTGATTTATTGGTCTACTCAGGCTTCAGCATTGTCAGTGTTGTGCTGCTCCTTACAGGCTGTCTGACTAACATGTCCACTAGATGTCATGTGCTGATTTTATAAATGAATAGGTGATGAACAAGTAATGATGGTGTTTTTTTATAGCGATTAAGTGCTATTTTTTAATTTAGTGTATAAATACTCAGTGTATTCTCCATCATATTACTGCCCTCTCATAATACAACATGGACTGAATACAGACACTTTGCCTGGCCCCTAGAAATTATTTGGTCACTTTAATCACTTAGTAAACTTTATTAAAATGCTTGATTAACGTTCTTCTATAACTTTCTTCATATAAAATTCTTTAAAAATGGACCCATATAAGTGGGCAAAAATGCACCACAAAAATGTTGTAGTATGTAAATGCGGATTGTACCCATTAAGACCAAGTTTATATCTATATAATTATATTTATATACTGTATATATAGGAACGAGACTTACGTAAAAACAGAATTCTCTGTTTTTGTGATTTCACAAAAGCTGATACATTTCCGTATTATCCACCCATTTATTTTGAAGTTAGAAGTGTATCAGCCCAGACTGCTTTTGAACAATACAAGCCCAGGATAGCAAATCAGAACAGAGCTCATTTAGATATGTGTAGCTAAGGCACAGTAACAAAAACAGCCTGTTTGATTCTAAGGGATAAAGAGAGGTTGAAGCTGGTTAAATAAAATGAAAATCGTTAAATGAGTTATAGATCTCTGGTGGAAAAATTTAAATGCAAGGAAAATGTAGGACATAGACCCTTTGTGTTTGTATCGGGGAAAAACATTTTTAGCACGACATCAAACTGGACTGTGTGTGTGTGTGTGTGTGTGTGTGTGTGTGTGTGTGTGTGTGTGTGTGTGTGTGTGTGTGTGTGTGTG
>JBBJLS010129289.1:0-16939 GCA_037577275.1 Bryconaethiops microstoma | reverse complement strand
TGTGTGTATGTGTGTGTGTGTGTGTGTATGCGTGAGTGTGTGTTTGTATGCGTGTGTGTGTATGTGGGTATGTGTGTGTGTGTATGTGAGTGTGTGGGTGTATGCGTGAGTGTGTGTATGTGTGTGTGTGTATATGTGTGTGTATGTGTGTATGCGTGAGTATGTGTTTGTATGCGTGTGTGTGTGTATGTGGGTATGTGTGTGTATGTGAGTGTGTGGGTGTATGCGTGAGTGTGTGTATGTGTGTGTGTGTATATGTCTGTGTATGTGTGTATGCGTGAGTGTGTTTGTATGCGTGTGTGTGTATGTGAGTGTGTGGGTGTATGTGTGAGTGTGTGTATGTGTGTGTGTATGTGTGTGTGTGTTTGTGTGTATGCGTGAGTGTGTGTTTGTATGCGTGTGTGTGTGTATGTGAGTGTGTGGGTGTATGCGTGAGTGTGTGTATGTGTGTGTGTATATGTGTGTGTGCGTGTGTATGCACTGTATTTTCAGTTGTCAGTATCTTGTCTGAGCCGTGAAACCTGATTTTGTGACCCATCGGAATGAATTTACTTACCGTCATCAAGGAAACATGTCAGTGTTTGTTTATACACTGAACTAGTTATAAATGCCTTACAGGTCACCAACTTAGTTGATTTAGGGTTTTTTGTTAAATGAGTGGTAGTATTATATTATAATCATGCTTTTACGCATCACCTTATTTATTTTTCTTGATATCTTCCAAAATTATTTACAATTTGATATCTTTCTCAATTTGTGAGTGTAAGCACTAGCCCTGGACCAGACACGGGTACTGCCACACAACCCTCTCCGGATACCCACTTTTACACCAACTCTTAACTAGGAGATCAGGATCACCTGAATTCTAGGCATAGGTGTATGAATTGACCCGAAGGACATTACACCAGTGCGAATTATACAAAGGCCTTCCTAGTTACTGAGCAGTTTCCTGTCATTTCATACCGTGTTTTCTTTACTGTGTTTTTTGACCTTGTTCAGGATTTTGGGTTTCTCTTTTTGCCTTGCGGACCTGTCTTGGTTGCCTGGATCTGGACATACTGGTTTTTGAACTTTACTGCTATGACTTTGGTACTTTAAGTTCTCGTCTTTTTGAACTGTTTTTCTGATTAAACCTCCATTTATTGCACTCTGCAGTTGGGTCCATTTTTGAGAACATTACAGAGGGTAATTTTAAATGGCAGTAACATTTGTTTTACTGAGACACAGTTTTATTTGTACAATGGGTTTTCCAACTGATATTGTCTAAGGTAGCTTGTTCAGTGTCAGGAAAGATTACATATGAATGAAGACCAA
Source organism: Bryconaethiops microstoma (assembly GCA_037577275.1). Taxonomy (NCBI): domain Eukaryota; kingdom Metazoa; phylum Chordata; class Actinopteri; order Characiformes; family Alestidae; genus Bryconaethiops; species Bryconaethiops microstoma. Next base: position 15,625 of record JBBJLS010129289.1, on the reverse strand, counting down.
TTGAGAGGAATCCAATGAGAAATTATTCAAGAACATGATAAAGAACCACTGTGAGGAACCTTTACTTAAAAGGAGAAAGTCTCTAAGAACATGTAAAACAACTACTGAGAGGAACCAAGACTCAAAATGAAATCAATGTAGTTTAATCAGGGAAAAAAAAGCTTTGCTTACCACAAAACTACATCTACAGGTAACACTCCAAAGGACAATAGACATGCTTCTTCTGTAAGATTACACCAGCGTTCTTCCAAGTATTTTGTAAAAGTACTTAAAGGCCAATTATTCTTGGTTTGTAATGTTTTCTCTAAAGCACTTTTATGATTTGTGTTGTGACTTATTTTTCCATACCAGAAACAGCCATTTCAAGCAATTACCAAGCTTTTCTTGTAGACTGCCTTAATTGTTGGGAGGTCACAGACAATTGTTTCTGACAAGAAGTTACTGCAGAATGATTATATCCAAAGTAACCTTCATTGAAGAGTATCAGACACAAGCTCTACAATATATGTTCGCTGGTCATATTGTTTTCACAGATGTATCTGGTTCTTTCAGAATTGTCAACAGTTCGACTATCATGAGCTTCCATCATCTTACGGAAACTTGTTTGAAGCTTAAGTGAGCATGGCAAACAGCTGGTGACAGATCTGTACTCTAAATGACACAAGAGAGAAATCGAGTGTAACACGAGCAAAGTGCTGGACGTGAATAAATCGCACTGAACCCAGCCCAGAAGGTGATGTTTTGTCAGGCCTCATTGGGCTTGGTTGCAGACCTCCAGCACTGTGGTCTCATCCGGAGTTGGCACAAGGTACCGCGGACAAATGTTTTTTCTATGACAAACAAAGTTATCCAAACCCGAGCAAAACCCGAGCTGCCTGACAGCAGGACCGCAAGCAGGCCGCTGCCGAGCTGACTGAGTCACTGCTTTCTGATTGGTCAAAGAATGTTCAGGGTTCAAGGTTACTTTATTGTCATCAGCAGCTGTGTACATGTACAAAGTATGATGAGACAACGCTTCTCCATGGACCACAGTGCAACATATAGCAACATACAACATTCAGCAGAGTGCAGGTTACAATAGACAGAGGACAACAGACAAACAATAAATAGACAGCAAGGGTGGACATTACGTAAACCTTCTGTTGTGATGAGTATTGCACTATAGGAATGACGACAAAACACTACAATAAATAAACAATAAATAGACAATGTAGCAGTGTAACTGTAATGTGTGTGATAATTGACTTCAGGATTGTCATGACAACAGACATACTTGGAAAAAGGCCATTTTTTCAGTCCTTGCAGAATATAAGAACAACAGTAACTAGAAAATATAAGAACAACAGTAACTAGAAAGTCAATGATGTACTCTTTGGACTGAAGATAAATTTCAGTGGGAATTTTCTGTAATGCTGTGAGTGACAGGTTTGGAGTCTGTCACGGTTGTTTAAGTTAATATTTTGGAGGGTTTCATTTACATCTGTGTGAGACTTTGATTTTGAAAGTTTCACAGTGAGGTTTATGAGTCACAGCTGGGTGTTGGAGTTAAGGGTTTGTGTGGGTTGATTGGTTGTGGGGTTTGGGTTGTTCTGTATTTAAAGTATGTTCAGGTTGAGTTGGTAATTCAACCCCAGCAACATACTTGTGTTTCTCTTGCCTTCTTTAGTTTTTGGAATTGTGTTAGGCCTGCGTGCCTGTTTTTGTATGTTTAATAAATCTTTAGAAAAGGACGTCTGTGAATGCGCCTGTTTTCTGTGCCTCGAGGAAGGGAACCGTGACAGTGAGAAACGTGAAGGCGATCCAGGACATCATTAATAAATTATCTGTCTTAGGTTTTTTATCACAGTAATAAAAAATTAAGAGGAAAAAATAACTCAACAATAATTAAAGGTCACAATAACAAAAGCTCTGACAATAAACATTTCGCTGGTTCGACTCCTTGGACGCGGTTTTGGAACGACTGGCCATAAACTGTTGAGAGAATTGAGTCAGAAACTCTGCTACCAGACCGAGATACACTGAAAAGTTTAAACATGATACAGCTTCGGTCACAGAACAATTTTAGGTATAGCACGGTAGACCTATAGAAAACACCTCTTGGCAAGAACCACGCACTGAACCGTGTATTTTCACTATTCTGTCACACTCAGCAGCCCTCACTCTTACACTTAAAGCCTCTCCTTTTCGTTGAAACCCTCCAAAGCATTACGTCACACAAGGCAAACAAGACTGTCCACACAACCATCATATGAAGCAGAGTGACTTTGTTACCCTAGCGATGAACAGACATCCATTGTGTGGGAGTGTGTGTGTATGTTTTTAAAAACAGGTTTATCTCCATTTTAGCATTGTTTGCTCACCTCTACATATTTCTGACTCATTCCATTCAAACCAATAAACTACACTTTAACCCCTCCCCGGGTCAGAGAGTATATGTAGACCTGCGTCCCCAGGCATCGTCTTTTGTCCGCAGCATTTATTTTCACGCTCTTCTTGAATTTCTAACTGCCCCGAGGAAGACCAAAAAAAAAAACGTTCAGGATGAGTAAGATTTTGTTGGCTGTGGTGGCTGTGGCCATGTTCTTTGTTGCAGGTAAGATATTTAATTAATCTGATTGAATTAAATGGTATTTTTTTATTTCTGAGTCTGGGGTAATTAACATTAATCAATAGAAAAGTACTAGTGTTAGCCAGCAAGCTAATATTTACCTGTTGACACCAGGACAGTGAAGTGAGATTTGACCTTTCCAGCCATACTGAACTCTGTGATGAATACAATGGGATGTTGCAATGTTCGGAACTAGTTTTACCCAGTTTTCTCCTATGATTCTCAATGCTGAAATAGATCTTTTAGCACAAAGAGGGGTTTTGTGTTTTATCTGCTAAGATTGATTGACATACATTTACTATTTATACATAGATTTTTTTTTCTTGAGCTATATTGAGAGCTAATGGTAGTTTTTGCAGAGACAAGAACAATATAAAGTCTAATAAATCCAATAAAAACTGCAGAAAATCCTTAATATGAAATATACACTATATTCATGAATGCTGAGTATTATAAACTTGCAGTACCACTAGCAGTCCTGGGACTCAAACCCATGATTTATTTTTTATTTTTTTTGAAAGAGAAATTGATATTCCAGAAATTAACTGATTAAGTGGATGTATTTGAAGCTGGATTTGATCATGGATAGTTAGTAGCTTATAATAAGCACATCTTGGTGTCCAAGCAATGTGAGAACAACATCTCGGCCTGGTTCATGGTAGTCCCTTCTGGTGATGGATGCCGAAAGACAGATGTGCTATAATGTTTTGTCATACAAGAAAACACAGGAGACTCATTGGGTTTTTTCGTACCTAAAAGGCCACGGTGATTCAGAAATAAGTTCAAGGCCAAAATCTCAAATGTGTTTGTCGATGTATATTCATGGTTAGTTTAGCTGCTTTACATGTTCATGTTCCTCTGTTATCTTCAAAATTCCATTAAAAACTTCTACTTAGAAATTCATTGAAAGGCAAGTGAGATAAAATCAGTACAGGAACAAACAGGAACATTGTTCAGGATTGGTGGTGGTCACCAGTTAAATGTGCAATTTCTCTTTGCTTCAGTATTTCAAATAAAAGTATTAACTCGTGTTCAGTCTCTAACATTCTCCAGGCATGATGATTTTTTATAGTCTGGTATCATGTACATCATGAAGTAAATATCTCTCACTCTCTCACTCTCTCTCTCTCTCTCTCTCTGTCTATCTGTTTGTCTGTCTGTCTGTCTGTCTGTCTATCTGTCTGTCTGCCTGTCTGTCTGTCCGTCTGTCTGTCTCTCTCTCTCTCTTAAGCGGAGGGGTTGAAATGTTACTCCTGTTCAGTGGGGATTTTGGGAAGGTGCTTCCTCAGCAGCTCACAAACCTGCGCAAACTCCAGCAACAGCTGTTACTCGGGAGTGGCAGGTACAATAACACACACAAACACACAGTTGGGGTGAATCGTACATTCTTGAGCACATTCATCCTAGGGCACATTCTTACTCACACATACATTCACACTGGAATGCTCATATACAGAATCTTGAAAACACATTTAAGGTGAAATTCTCTGATTCTTCTAAACTTCCTCATAATTCAGAGGTTGACAGTCATTCAGAGGAGGTTTGGTGTGGTTGATTGTAGAGAAGCACAGTGATTTCTTTACAGTGGTGGTGAATGGAACCAGGGGTCTCAATGTCTCCAACACAAATAGAACCATTTTATTTACTCTCCAAACCCAACAGTGAACCTACATGTATCTTCTGATTGTTTTTGTGTAATACTGGTGATGGTAAAACAGAAAAAACGTTTTATTTAACTGCATGTATCCCTCCACCCTGAAAGTGCTTAATGTTTTAAGCAGAAGCTTCTTGTTAATATTATCAGAAAATAATGTCTCAGGTATCAGGCTGTGTAATCATAACAATGCCATATACTAAAAAGGAGGTTTTTAGAGACGTCACTACCACTGTAAACCATTCTGACAGAAATAAATCATATATCAAAATTAGATACGGAATAAAGATATAGAAAGTGTGTTTATATTTAACTTTACTCATCATAAACTACATACATTTTTTAATGCTGCTTAGAGGTTAATATAAACTACATACTCTTTTACTGCTGATTGGAGGTTTGATCTAAAACCATTTTCCTCCCTTTCACCAGCATTCAACCTAACAGGTGCCCTGAATTTCTACACCAGCGGCTGCATCAACCCCACCGCCTGTAGCAACACAACGGGGGGCATTCTGGGTGTCGGTTATACCATCACCACTACCTGCTGCACCACAGACCTCTGCAACGGAGCCAGCAGCATCCGGTTGCCGCTCACCGCAGCTGTCAGTGCTGCCCTGCTGGCCACTGCCTGGAGCTACATGTAGACCATCTGCAGTCCACTTTATTTTCTATTACACAAGCTGTTTCCCAGCACTGGGGGGTCATCCTTCACTCTCTCCCTCCTCTGAAACACCTAACCTCGTGAAGGATTTGATTACTTTCTGAATGTTAGATTTAAGTGTTAGATTTAAGTGTTAGATGAAATAAACTGCACTGCAGAAATCCCTCTGTATTCACAAAAACTGATAATGTATCAGCATCCCTGATCTCTGAAGAGCTTTGTGGAAACCCCTCCTGTTGTGTGAAAAGGTTGCCCACAGATTTTGATGTGAAAATATAAACATTAAGTCATCCTGGAGATGTGGTTTGAGCAGGCTAAGAGATGTTTGAGGGATGTTTTACAGAAAAAAATCTTGGTTGCAATTGATTTGTTAGCAGCATTAGTCTTCTTGCTCTAGTTCTATAGTTAATGAAAAAAATGGCCTCCAAGCATGTCTTAAAATGTTGACTCCATCTGGGACCAGAGAAAAATTGTCATTATAGAATTAAAAAAGACATGGTGAAATCTAATAAGCTATGTGGATGCTTGAATAAATATGTGTTGAAATAAATATATATATTAACTGCACTAAATGTGCTACATTTTTCAGTTGCTAAGAAGAATGTTTCCAAGAATGTTTTGTAAACTCTCATGCAATTATAAATATGTTCTCTATAATATAATATATTTCTCTAACAATAACTGTGCTGAAATTTAAGAAAGGAGTGTTTTTGTTTTAATAAAAAGAACATGTTTTAATTGAGCACTGATGTTTCTAGTCTGGTTCATGACTTTAAGATATTAAAGTAGACAAACAGACAGAAAAAGAATCTCTTCACTCCCATTACTGACACAAGCGTTGTCTAAGTCATCTGAGTCATCCGGGTCATGAGGCAAAGAAGCCACACACTAGAAGTGGTGGTGAATAGAATCAGTGTTTTCATTTCTTCTTACAACCCAGAACTATGGCCAGAAATGTTGACTGACCCACATGGAGGACACAACCATCTGCTGAGGCAAAAGTAAGTCAGTAGGTAAAGTCCATTTATAAAGCGCTATTCACAGACAGTCATCACAAAGTGTTGTAAAATGCATAATATAAAAATAGAAAAGAAGGAGCAACTAAGGGACCTCACGTGAACATCAAAATTCAAGGACTAATCAAAAACAACACCTAAGTTGTGCAGAGAAAACTGAATGAAATAGAGAGCAATGAAAGCTTTTGGCTAACAGTTCAGGAGGATAAAAATTTCAAAGCTCAGTTTTCTCAAGTTCTGACAACAAGGTTAGTGTTGTATTTTAAATCAAGTGTGTTACAGCACAAAACTACTCTACCCTCAACAGTTTTTGAGCTTGAGAACAACATTTTATGTTGCCATTTGCAGAACTTCGCCACTAAGGTCCCATTCCACAGCACCAGCTTCACATTATTAGTACTGAAGCTTACCCAACATTAAGCGACAGTTACATTTATATTTAAACTGAGGCATTTGCAGACGCTTTCAGCATTTAAATATTTTGGCAAGATGTCATCATTTACCTTTGTATAGCTGCATAGGGTTTGGTTCTTGCCTCCTGCATTTGTCTTCCATCAGTCACAAGTTTCTACTGAATAGTATCATTCACTGGAAAAGTGGTTGAAACTTTCAGTGGAAAAAAAATAAAGCACATGTTACTGGAAAAAAACATCTGACCCTGTAGAACACTGGGTTGGAGGAATATTCAGCAAGAAGCAAAATGAATCCAATCTGGAGCCAATGGAAAGAAGATCTGAATGATGAGCTCATCTGAGAAATTATGTAATCATAATAATAATAAAGGATAGTGCAATAGTTTCTATGCATTTGAGTGGAACATATGAAAAAATATCTATCATAATCTTTTTGCACTAGGACCAGTCATTGTATGCATGTATATGCATATATATATATATATATATATATATATTCACTGGTTCAGGCCTTAAGTTAGATGGACTTCTGATCATGAATGACTCTCCAGGCTTCCTGAAGGACTTTCAAAAGTCTCTCAGTTTCAGCCCAGTCCCTGAACCTGACCAGTTTTTAGACCCTACGTATGAAGAAAACAAACAAAGACCAAGAGAGCATGACTGTTCTGGCCCTCTGAGGGTAGGATGGTTCTTCCATGACTTGGTGTAATGCTAACCAGCCCACATATCTGTTACTTAATGGGTTATTAGTGTTCTCCTCCAGGCGTGTTGAGCCGACCAATGATGTTGCATTAGCAGCAGTTTGGAACGATCAAGCACTTTTTCACCTTTTTAATGTTGATGTTATCATGTGATTGGGGGATCTAGTGGTGGAAATAGATATGACTAAATTGAAGAGAAAATTGGGATAAAATGAAGAAGAAAACAACAATAACAACAACAACACCAAGACCCTAGTGTATCTCACCTGTAGTATGTATATCTTTACCTATTGTTACAGTGGCAGCCCTGTAGTGGGCAAGTTGTAAATCTTTGTGTCCAATATAAACTTGCATGCATTGTTTTAGAAGGTTTTGATTTCTACACTACTGTTATTTGTAACGGACAAATATGTGTATCTTACACAAAAGTTTGAATATTACAAACCACTATTGTTACCAACAGAATGTTTGACAACCCTCCCTGGTCTCACCTTTGTAATCAGAGCTCTCAAGACATCTGTAACACACAAGATGTAAAAAATAGAATCAAATCTTGACCTTAATCATATCATTACACCTCTGGTGGGCATAGCTGTTACATCCATCACTAATGTCTCATAGGCCACTGTGTTCATGCTTCACTAATGAGCAGGTACTGCTGTGTGGATGAGCTTATCAAGTCTCCAGGGAAGGCATTAGCACTGTTGCAGGAAACTGATGTGAAGATATGAATCCCAAGGATGCATCATTATATTTTTTGTACTTAATTTTGACTGATGACACATAAAGAGGCAGCATTACAGAGTGCAATTACTCCCAGTTTCATCTAATAAGACCTTTACTGCTGGCAAGATAGGATCTTCATCTTCTCCTTCAACCAATGCTAATCATTATCACATCGCACAGCGCCGCCCTGCAGGCCATAATCTGCTCCGGCTAATTATACTGTACATCATTACACGCCCAAAGGACCAAAGCAAATGGTCAAAGCATTGACCCCCACTCAGTGGGCCATTACAGAGGCTCTTCATGAGACAGGAAATCCTGACGTAAAGTCTAAGCTAATCTAAGCACTGGCTAACTATTCACAGGTAATTGGGTCATCCCACGCTGCCATATGCCTAAATAGTAGTTGCTGAGCCAGGACGCAGGTGTGGGTGGATGTATGCTCCTCAGTAGTATGGAAGTTCACATTTATTTGGATGGAAGTCAGGAAGAAAAAAAATAATATGAATATGACGTATTCCTATATAATATGGAATATGGCTGAGAATTTTTATCACGTTTTGACTTTAGTACTGATGCTGGATGATAAACACTACATCTCATTTCAAAGGATGGAGCTCTGTCACTCTGGGCTTGATGATCTTATGCTCTTGTTTGACTCTTCTGTTCTGTTCTGTTCAAATCAATTCAATGTTATTGATATAGAACTTTTTACAACTGATGTCACAAAGTGACTTTACAGAATTCAGGTCTGAGCAGCTAGAGATGAAGGAAGAGGAAGAAACCAAGACTTAAGAGGGAATCCATCCTCCTCCTTCTATGGAGATTTTATAAGCTAAATGTGTGCAACTGAAAATCAGAAGTGAGTAGAGCTTAAGGTACCGTTGTCTTAGCTTTGGTCTATAAGGGTTGGATCTCTATCACTTAAGAGAATGCAGTTCCACTGCTCCATAGTTCAATGCTGATGGGCTTAAGATCCCTCTACCCAATATTTGGCATCAGGCATGGAGGTCTTAGGCAGACGTTCAAACAGTTTGTGACCAGGGTGTGATGTGTCTTGTACAATCGTCATGGCCTGTCTAAGACAACGAGGACTATGCAGGTGTCCGAGTGAAGGGAGAGGGCAGTCGACTATCCACTGGGCGACCTCTATGACCCTGTGGACCTCCTTCCTCTGTACTAGTAGGCCAGGACACTCTCTATTGTGCAGAGGTATTAGGACACCAACAGTTTCTCAGGTATGTTGTTCTTCTGAGAACCCTCAGGAAGTAGAGTCTATTTTGGGCCTTCTTCACTAACTTGTTCCCCAGGTTAGGTCCTCATTAGCGATGATGTTGCTGTGGTGGGCAGAAATGCAGTAGTGGGTGTAGAGGGTATAGAGCAGGGGGCTCAGCACACAGCCCTGCGGGAGCCAGTGATGAGGCTGATGGCAGTGGAGAACTAGGGGCCCACTCTAACCCTCGGTGTGCGGTTACTAAAGAAGTTCTTAATCCAAAGCCAGATGGAGGGTGGGAGTCCTATGTCTAAAAGTTTGGTCACCAGTCTGTGGGGGAGAATAGTATTAAAGGCAGGAGTCAGTGCTACTGGCCTGTAGTCATTGAGATCGGAGATTGTCTGTTTCTTGGGCAGAGGGACTATGACTGAGGACTTCAGACAGGGTGGGACAATGGACTGAGACAGAGACTGGTTGAATATCCTGGTGAAGACCCCAGCCAGTTGAGCTGCACAGTCCTTCAGCACGTGTCCTGAGATGCCATCAGGTCCAGCTGCCTTCCATGGGTTGACAGCCCACAGCATGCGTCTCACCTCATGTTTCTCCACCATGAGGGTGGCGTTGTTTTTGGTTTCTGGGTAGCGAAGAAGTGGTTCAGCTCCTCTGCCAGTGATGCATCGCCTCCCACCATTCCGACACTGGTCCTGTAGTCAGTGAGGTGCTGGACACCCGTCCACACCTGTCTGCTGTTGTTGCTGCCCAGATGGTCCTCAATCTATGTCTTGTAGTCAGACTTGGCCTCTCGGATGCCTCTCTTAAGGTTGGCCTGGGATGTGCTGTAAACCCGGATGTGTTTATCTACTGTAACAATGTCTGTGCAGTTCCTAATGTAGCACACTATGCTGTCGCTAAACACCTCTAGGTTTGGGTGTTCAAAAATGTCCCAGTTGGTCCTGCTGAAGCAGTCCTGCAACTGCTGAGAAGCTCCCTCTGGCCAACTGTCTTTGAGGTGATAGGAGCAGTTTTCATGAGCGGGGTGTAAGCCGGGAATAAAAACAGTGATAGGTGGTCAGACTGGCCCAGGTGTGGTAACGGTTTAGCCCTGTAGTCCTGTTTGATGTATGTGTAGACTTTATCCAATGTGTTAGCTCCTCTTTTGGCACAATTGACGTGCTGGTAGAATTTTGGAAGTATAGTTTTTAAATCCACAGTGTTGAAGCCCCAGCAACAAGATATACAGCATTGGGATATTTGGTCATCTGGTTACTAATGCTACTGTGTAAGAGTCCAAGAGCTGAGTTAGCATTAGCATCTGGTGCTATGTAAACAGCGGTAATCATAACTACGGTAAATTCTCTAGGGACATATATGGGTCTGCGTTGTTGTTTACGTACACACACACACACACACACACACCCTCCCCTGATTTTACCAGAGTCACTGTTTATGTCATGGTGTTGTAGCATGTAGCCTTTTAGCTGGAAAGCGGAGTCAGGAATTGATGCGTGAAGCCAGGATTCGGTGATCAGTAAAACGTAACTGTCCTTGACGATGTCATGAGTTGCCACCAGTAGTCTCAGATCATCAATGTTGTTTACAAGTGATCTAGCATTGGAGAGGAAGACGGTGGGAAGCGGTGGTTTCTCAGGCTCCTTATGTAGCCTCACTAGCACGCCGGCCCTGCAGCCTCGCTTTTGCTTTCTTGTCCTGCCTCCATCGCCTGCTGGGATGGTAATCCACAGCGAGCCAGTGATTCTCGCTATGTCCACCGGGATGTCATGGGAGTGAAGAAACTCAGTTGTGACGCTCCCTTCACTGCAGACTCCTGTTCTAAGAAGGTCATGTTGGCTATAGATGTTGTTCGCTTAGCAATATGTAATTAGGACAAGGAGCAAGACCAGCAAAAACACTGAAACTAAACACTGAGCTGAGGAGCACAGAGTCGCTGCGTCTATACGTGCCACCATCTTGGATATCTTAAATACAAAGAGAGAAAGAGAGAGAGAGAGAGAGAGAGAGAGAGAGAGAGAGAGAGAGAGAGAGAGAAAAAGAAAAAGAAGAAAAAGAAGAAGAAGAAAAAGAAGAAGAAAAAGATAATAAAGAAAAAGAAAAAGAAGAAGGCAAAATGAGGTCAGAAGCTACTGAGTTTGCCAGTAATATTTTCCACCAGAGAGACCACAGTAGCTGCCCTGGCAGTGGGCCTGGAAAAGAAAACACAGCAAAACATGGTGTGTTACTGCCCCATGATTTCCACCCCACCCTGAAGATGAATCCGCTCTGTCTCAGCTAAACCACAGCTCTCCCACCGCACTTTACGGCCCAAACATTCAAACAGCTGGTTGCTGTTGTTCTTCAGGCAGTGGCTGAATTTACAACTGTTGTTGAACCAAATGAAGCTGAAGTGTCAGTTGCTACGATTAAAATGTCTTCACAACATCTCAACTCCATCAGTGATGGGCTTTGTTTGAAGTGACTGGTCAATGGCGCCACCTAGTGTGTGCTTTTGGGTATTTCATGGAAATGAGGCAAGACATTTGCATTTAATGTTCACGGTTCAAGGTTACTTTATTGACATCAGTAGTGTGATAAGACTTTTTCCATGGACCACAGTGCAACAAATAACATTCAACATTCTACAGAGTGCAAGTTATGACAGAAACAATACAGACAAGTCAAGTCGATTTGTGTAGCACATTATTATACACAAAAGTCCATTCAATGTTCTTTACAGAAATAGAATAAAATGACGTAAAATAATAGAAGAATTAGGAAATAAAAGTATACATAGAAAATCACTAAAAGATATTTGAAAGTGCAATAGAAGTGCTGATATTTAAAAGAAGGTGAATGAGAATGGTACAGTTTTAACAGCTGTTTAGAGCTCCAATTGGTGTAGATCTGATATTGATGGGCTGTTGGTAGGATGGCGCAGTGGATAAACACTATTTTACCATGTTTATTTGTCCAGTTAGTGGTGAAAAGAGCTGAAACTAGACACAATAACAATGTAGAAGAAATGTTATGTAACTGCACAATGTGGACACTATGTAAATTTTCCATAGTGACTAGTATTACACCGTAAGTATGATCAATTTAATTATTGCTCAGGAGGCAGTTAACAACTTTGAAAATGTACAGGGGATGACAGAAACAAAAAATAAAGGATGTAAACCTTCCAGAATGAATATAATATTAACATTGTTCTGTATGTTATCGCAAAGAGTTAGCAGCATAGAACCACACTCAGTAAGTGTAAATTGAAGATTGTTAAATCCAGTAACAGGGTGTTTACTATAGTCTCTGACCTACAGGGGGCTACAGAGACTACTGATAAGCCTTTTCTTCAAACACGGCTGCACTGAATTGATGCGTTTAGTACATGCTCTTAACTAAATGAATTGTACAGTTATTGAGAATCCCGTTGTACGTATTAAAAATACATGGATGCACAACTGATATAGATGCTAGTTAATACAAATGTGATATGTGGCTTCCTAGTAGGCCTCCTTCAGCAGCAGCAACAGTTGCTAAATTTGGCCCAACGGACTTGTGGATTTCCAAAGGATACTCCCATCTTCAACACACATCACTAGAAGAGGGTTTTCCCAGTTCTTAAAAAGGAAAATCTATTTTTGAGACTGTTGCAGCACCGCAAATAAATGTGTTTTCAGCAGATGTAGTTGGATTAGCATTTTGACTGAAGTGTCTCTTTAACATAATAGACCCCTATTAGAGGAAGATTCAGATGCTCACAAGCTTAGACTATGATTCACTGGAAAAGTGGAAATAAGAGAGTAAAGTGTTCCCCACTTGAATGTCCTACAAGTTCTAGATGTTTTAATCTGCTGTACGTAATATCAAATGCCTCCTTATGTAGTTTGTTCTGTAAGTTAATGACATTCTGGTCTCTACACTCAAATCGTCCCCAGTTTGACCATTTGACTATTTTACCCATGTGATCTTATAGCTACATTTGCTTCCATTAGAGTCATTAGTTAACTGATGTAACCATATTTTTCTCTGTATTTGGGGGCTTGGGTTGTTAGCCCTTGAAATGAAATGATGGAAGCACAAACCTAAATGTGTTTTTTTCAGTAGCCGAATCTAAATAGAATAGAATAGAATATGATTTGGTAGAATAGAATAGAATAGAACGCAATTTGATTTAATATTAGAATGGAATATAATAGAATATGATATAATGTCGTATGGTGTTTCTGTTTCCTATCTCGTGTTCTAAACTCCAAACTGAGAACCTTTCCAGTCTTAGCCAGGATTGGTCTTCAGTGCCGGGAATGGTCCTCAGGAGTGGCTACTGTCCTTCCTCCTGCCCTGTGATTGGCTAATGAGGTCCCGCCAAACGTGCTGGGACTGACCTTTGGGATCCCGTTTTCTGAAGCGTGATTGGCTCACTGAGTCTGAACTGGGCCAATGGCAATGCAGTAGAATGAGCCCTGGACCAATCACAGGGCACAAGGGGCGGGGCTTGTTGGAAAACGGGTGTGAAAGGAAAAAGGGCGCTCCTGTAGCGAGTCTCGCGGAGCGGAAGTCAGGTCGGAGAGCTGCTGCTCCAGAACTTTATTCTTTTTCATCATTTTGGGGTTTTCGAGGGTCTCAGACAAGCAAGAGCACCATGAGCGACGACACTCATCCCGAGGTGGAACTTTTTGTGAAGGTGAGTTTCTTATTCCTCTGTTTCCTCCCCTCAGACTCGAGATAGGAGGCAGTGGGACGGGTTCACCTGGTCTTAATGACCCAAATTGGAGATTAATTAATATTCTCAGAGTGACAGGTGTCTCTTATCAACAAGCTGGAAAGAAAAACATAAGGAGGCTTGAATGGCTCTTAGAATAATCTAATAGATAAGAGACCTGATAAGGAAGATAAGGAGCAGCTCTCCGGCTTTAAAAGCTGCTTTTTTAAAACCTGGTTGGGAGGGGGGGGGGGGGCTGAGATCAGGGGCTTATTTCTGTTTTTACTGGGTTTTATGTGAAATGTGGTAAATACGGGCTCTGTTTTCGGGGGCTTGGGGCGTTGGCCCTTGAAAGGAAACGATGTAAGTGCAAGCCTAAATGTGCGCCTGAAAGTGCATATGCAGACTGGGGGAAAGTGTGTGTGTGTGTGTGTGTGTGTGTGTGTGTGTGTGCCAGCATGAAAGCAGTCATTGTTTACGGCCACTGTGCTGAAGGCCTGAAAAGGAGCTCTAGTGCCTCAGTGTCCAACAGCAACAGGCCAGCTGGACACATTATTACTAAGTTATTATAATATTATAACTGTGTTATTATTGTGTAATTGTTATCCGTGCTTTATGACAAAGTAACAAATTAGTAATAAGAATAACTTGATCATGTTAAACAAGTAACAGCAGTGAAATCTTAGTAATAATGATAAAAATATGTGACATTTGCAATGTTCTTAAGACTGGACACCACAAGTCATTCACAGCATTTGACATAAGCCCATGTAGCCAGTTATTCAAACAAGTGTTAGTTGATAAGAGACAATAATTTTCTTAGACAACTTTAATTGACAGGCAGATGTTAATATCTGCAAAGCATTTCTGCTTGATTCACCACCTCCAAAATTTACAAAATGACAAAAATAAGCCTTTTTGACTGGTATTTGTTAAAGTAACCTTTATAATACATTATGTAGTGTTGGCAAAAATAATGCAGTAAAAAGAATAATATAAAAACAGCTATTACTGGAGAGATTACTGGATTTAAATAAATGATTAAAATTCAGGCTTTTAATGAAGCGGACGTTTTGTATTTGAAATGATAAACAGCGAATCCACAGGTCATTAAAGTCATATTCAGTCTAAATGTTCTCCAAAAGGGAGCACTATTTACACTCTGATCAATCTCATCTTTATCATTGAAAGGGAGAAAACCCATACCAGCAGAATTCTGCACATATATCTGTATGTAAAGATTTCAAAATATATTAATATAAATAATATATGTGCAAATTGAATTCTGCACATATCTGTAGTTACAAATGTAATGTCTGTGAAATGAAATGTTTGCTGTTTTACTTTGCATGAATACAAAAGAACTGCTCAATGACTTGATTACTGATATAATCGGTAGCACCAAATTAACAATAATTATAATAATAATATAACAATAATAATATTACAGTGATTTTGTAGAACTACAGAGGGCTAATCAGTATTGTTGGGTATCGGTTTCATGGATATTAGTGTCGTTGTGTATCAGGCTGTAATCAGTAGAAAGCACTGGATTAGATTTCGGCAAGAAAAAAAAAATACAAATCCAATCCAAAGCTATAACAAGTCTATGCTAAAATACCACACACATGCACGCACACACACACACACACACACACACACACACACACACACACACACACACACACACACTGAGTGATTTTGTGCCATTAACTATGTGTTTGTTCCAATGAGGTTGTAGAGAATTTAAGTAGTTCGAGCCTGATGGTCCACTTTTTTTTCTAAAGCAAAGAGCTTTAATTAAAAACAGCTCATTCTGAAATGTGATGTGTTTCTAATCAGGCTCATTATGTACTTTTATCATTTATGTGTGTGTGTGTGTGTGTGTGTGTGTGTGTGTGTGTGTGTGTGTGTGTGTGTGTGTGTGTGTGTGTGTG
>JBBJLS010129278.1:0-16939 GCA_037577275.1 Bryconaethiops microstoma | reverse complement strand
TGTGTGTGTGTGTGTGTGTGTGTGTGTGTGTGTGTGTGTGTGTGTGTGTGTGCGTGTGCGTGTGCGTGTGTGTGTGTAGCTGTGTTTGGGAATGTATTTACATGTGGTTTAATGGACAACAATGACTGCAGGTATAAAGGAAGACTTAAGTTCCTGTATCTTCCAGATAAGAGTTAAATACGGGAGAGTGAGTCAATAGTCAGTAACCAGCCAAATATCTGTAAGATGTTTAATATTAAATCAGTCACCATAACATCATATATCATACCAGTAGATATACCTGTGATGTATTTTACCCACTAGTAATGATGAGATTAGGCTGACCTCAGTAGTCCTTGACTGGGAATAATATTACAAAATTATTTATCTAAGAATATGTGTACTTAGAAGTCAGTAGTATGTAGTTTTAAAATACAGTACATGCTTTTCTGTTACGTTCAGGACAAACTTTCAGGCCAAAAATTTAACTGATTATTTTCCACATTTATTGCTAGTGCTGCAGCATGTCTAATCATTTTCTCCAGTGGATTTACATAAGTTGTCTTCAAGTCTTAAATTTCAGCTCTCTGTATGTGTCCTCCCTGTGAGTGAGCACATTATGCTAATCTAATTAACCTCAAGGGTATAAGAGTATGATAGAGGACGGGAGAGCTAAACAGAGGAATTATTAACAAGAGCAATGATCTCCCTGAGCAATGAATGAGATCAAGAGAGGGATGACAGATTCTCCTGGGGTCATGTCGTGTCATGCTGTCACTGTTACCACAGCAATGGGCACTACGACAACAGACCCTTCACAGCATTGTCCACACACTCCTTGGTCCAAAAGCAAGCTGAACTGAGAGCACACACTGGTTGCAATTAGCTCTGGTTTAATTAAGTGAGAGAGAGAAATGACTTTATGTACATGTATAGTAAAACTTAGTATCTACACACAATTCCTAAGCCATGAAAATAAAAATTCATGAAGATTAATTGAATGAATTGGAGCTTTGATTAATTGAAATAATGCTTATAAGATGAATTCATTTATATTATAAAAAATCTATCCTCAGTGTTTCTTCCATTTTGGGTCTCAGGTTTTTTCAAGTCTTAATGCTTACGGTTAATCAGCATATTCACATTGTCTAAAGCAAATACTTGACAAGTAAGTAATGGAACACATGCATATTTAAAACAGAACATTTCAGAATGGCAAAGCCTAAACAGAGTTTAGTCAGGTGAAGTCTGTCTGTGGAGATGCAGTTTTACCTTTACCCTAAATGTAGTCTTATCAGCCTAGGCTTCTTTAGTTTTGCTGTATAATCACAATAAACACTTTTCACACATTTTTTTCACTTTTTTAAAAGAAGAGTTAATGTTGTATATAACCATTAAAGTTTTAAAATGTACCTTTCACTCCCCAGGTTATACAGTCAACTAAGAAGCCTGTTTTGAATTCACACTAAGTCACAAACACTAATTTGTTTACATGTATTCTTCAGCCTGCATAAAGCTGGGCCTGAGCATTCTCACTGAAGCTATAAGGAGTGATTTAGCCTGGACTGTTTTTTGTATCGGGCAAAATACATGGCAGCCGGTTAGAGCAGAGATCATTTACATATATCAGTTTCACAGTGGCAAAACAGCCTGTTAAATTCTAAGGGAAACAGAGTGGCAGGAAATCGGTCATTTAAAAATAAAAGTTTTGGTATATTAAACAACATAAGTATCACAAATACAGAACTTAAAAGCACATGTCAGACACCACATCAACATTTGGGTTAAGGGTAAAATTATATAACTGTTATTTGTGGGTAAGCCATCACTTTAAATTAAAATAAACAATGTACATTTCTGAATCATCAGTTACTGATTATATTGTATTCAGCTACACTCCGCGAGTTGAAGTCTGTATTTTAAAAGTGACCTTAATAAACCTGAATGTTCAGGTGATGGTCATTTATGAGAAGAACAGCATTTGAAATGCCTTTTAGCTATTTGGAAAGGAAGTAGCCTGATTAGAGAATACTGCCTAAAAACATTGGTTCCTATGTGGATAAATGCTAGATAAACTAAGACATTCTAGTGCCGCTGCACAGTGAACTCTGCACTGCAGGATCATGTTTTTTTTGGTAGCTACTTTCAGTTTTGCTTGTGTCATTGCTTAATTTAAGTGCCTGACAAATATATTTTTTCTCTTAAAAAATTATACTTTGTTTTGAATGAACTGATTATATTAGTTGGTCCCTGCAGTTTAGACACACACGGTGAAAGCAGTAATAGTTAATAAGTGGCTGTGGAGCTTCGGTCTGTGTCTTTTCATGGCTTGCTTAGTTTCAGGTGTGTTTGCTTGTCTCTTTGTGAGAACAAAGGTCTTTGGAGCAGGAAGCTTCTGGGGATTCTGAGAATGTGTCAGATTTCCACAGAGGAGAGGTTGTTCTCTCAGGAAAGCTACGTTGGAATTCAGCCTAACACTGCTATAAATTCAAACAGGTCACGTACCTACCTACACACATACACACCTACTACACCTAACCCTAACCCTAATCGTTAGAGGCATGCATTGCATTTTCTTGTCAGACTGCTAATTGCAATGCAGTTTATACCTTAGCACAATCTTTTGGGCTGTGGATTGAGTAGAATGCAATGGACACAGGTTCCCTGTGGCAAACTGTCATTGTCACAGAATGTGTCATTAAGAAATAAATAGTTACTGTTTTTCCTTGTTCCCTGTTTAATTGAAAAAGATATAAACCAAAATCCAAGCACAACAAAGCCTCAGTTACTTCCTCAGTTGCTGCTCCAACAAAAGCAAATATCCAGGAAATGAAACATTAAACCCACAGAGCATGTTGTTATCGATGGCTGTAAAACATTGTACATTTCTGTCACTTCAGTTTCACTGAAATTAAGCAGAGAAATTCACTCAGAAGTGCAGATTCTAAAAGTTCAATCAATACTATACTTGTGATTGTAAGTACAAGAGGAGATATTACGGTTTGAGTTTAAAAATGTTACTTTGTAGAAGAACATCATTTACACTTGGTGGGTCATTTTGTCCAGAGCAACTTAAAATTGCGAATCACGTTACAGACAAATGAGTCCGTTGGTGAGGCGTGGGGTGCTTTCTCAGATGTGGAATCAAATCCTACACCCTGTGAAGGGCAACATTGTTACTTAGTAAGATACACCGACCACCAAATATCACGTATAAGTCAAGCTTTACAGAAAAGCCAACACTTTTTTGCTGTTTTTTTTTTTTTATTATTATTTCTTGACATCAAAACAAGCAGACAAGTTAACAGGCCAGGTTCAACCCTTCAGTACGGAATGAAAATTTTAATAACACTGTCTCTGCACTGACATAAAATAATAGTCACAGTCTTTAAAATTAATTGTCAAGTTAATTTTTAAAGATTTTAATCCAAGTCATAGTTATTTTGGACTTTTTCTATTGGCATGCTAATCATGAAATATTGACACAATGTAAGTGGTAGCTAGAATTTTGTAAAAGTATGTTAAAAAGACATTTAAAAAAAAGAAAGAAAAGATTTTATTAGATTTTGTTGTAGTTTTAGCAATGTATTGTTTTATTTATAAAAAGTGCCCCAAAAAGTGCGTGGTTCCCCCTATTGCCCCACACCTCCAGGGTTGGGGGTTTGAGTGTGGCTTCTGGCCGAGTTTGTATGTCCTTGCGTGGTGGCATGGGTTTGAGTGTGTGAGCGAATGGTGTGTGTGCCCTGTGGTAGGCTGGCACCCCACCCAGGGTGAGTCCCTGCCTCGTGCCTGTTGGCCCCCCACGGGTACTAGTGATCGTAGTAAGGATTAAGCAGTTACAGAAAATAAGTTATAAAAAGTAAATAACTGGGCAACTTAAAATTTTTGAGTCAGTTAAACAGTGACATGACAGTAATGTGTGTTACATTCTCATATGCTTATTTTCAAGTTCAGTGAACACAAAATGTTAAGGCATCTTGCGTATCTACTTTATACTGTAACTTTTTGCAGTGCATTTTTGTGGTGTATTTACATTTGAATAATCATGCAATGTAAAGCAAATTAATAGAAACCAATATAAGGACTCTAGACTGAAGAGTTAAGTAAGCAGAATTAACATTTTTTGTACTAAAATACATAAATGTGTTCAGTGCTATGTGTGAAAATATGTTTTCCTCTGCATGAGCTTTAACGAAACTTCTTTTGTCCTCAGCGGTGTGTTCCACGCCCTGTCTCAACGGAGGCAGGTGTATCAGACCAAACAGGTGCCACTGCAGTCAAGGCTGGGGTGGACATGATTGCTCAAGGTGAGTGTACACACACACACACACACACACACACACACGAATATTATACATAACCCCTATACACACATTTATACACACAAATGAGTATACACAGTTCTGACTTTACAAACAACCAGTTTTTCTGCTGAGTCATTTTAAATGTACGTTGTCAGTGCTAAATACACCTCCTCCCCTTCATTCATGATGTGTGTATATAGATTTAGCACACCCAGTTTTGTGTTCATCTTTTACCATGGATGGCCCTGAAAGGCACAGTATTGTCCCACAACTAAACGTACTTCCTTATATAACCAACATGACACAGCTGTTAAAGTGGTTGATTAAAAGAGGTCTGTTAGATCTGAGAAAACAATTAAAACCATCAGTGCCCAACAGCCTTCGTCCAAATGCTTTTGTGCAGAGTTTAGTTCCAGCTGTATTATAACAAACTTGAAATAATTACAGCCTTCAAAAGCACACCTGATCCAAGTCATCAGTTTTTGATAAGCTAGAGCCTGGTTTGTAAAACCAGGTTTGGAACAAACTTCTGTTGAATCATTTACCTAGAAGAACTACACTACGACATGCAGTAGTGTGATATTCTCCAGACATTTTCCCCCAACTCCAAACATAGTTGATCGAGTCAAGACTTGTTTAGTGTTTGAGAGGTCTGTGTCTCGGCCGTGTAGTCAAGGGGTGGGGTGGAGCACACAGTATGAAGTTACTCAAATTAGGTACACATTTGCACTGTGATACTGAAAACTGCCACGCATTTGCGTACCACATACGCCAATTTGTACTTTCGTACCTCATATGTCAATCCCTGCTCATAGCTACATTTTAAACTAAAGAAGCAAACTAATGTTTTGCCTGATCAACTATGTTTGGGGTAAGGGCAAAATTATGTTTTGTAAAAAATTAATTTCCCTTGTTGAAATATGTTGACGTTAGAGCATGGGTCACTAGTCTTATCCACAAGCGGCTGATGTGGCTGCATGTTTTCATTCTAATCAAGCAGCAGCTCATCTGATTCCACTTGTTTAATCAGTTGCTCTCAGTCCTCAGACAGTTGAGTTATATAAAGTGTTCTCCTGCCTGGTTCGGATGAAAACCTGTAGCTACATTGGTCTTTTGTGGACAAGACTGGTGAACCCTAATTCATTTAATTATTTTTTTTCCTGTAGAACTAGAGCTACTGGGCTAACTTAAACCATTTTCTTCACTCATTAGATTACTGGGTATATTTAAATGTATTAATGTCTTCTCTTATGGTGTAAGCTAGTATTTACTGATTCCTATTTTATTAGTTATCCTGTATTATGTTGTGTCAGTAGTAC
Organism: Bryconaethiops microstoma; assembly: GCA_037577275.1. Classification (NCBI taxonomy): domain Eukaryota; kingdom Metazoa; phylum Chordata; class Actinopteri; order Characiformes; family Alestidae; genus Bryconaethiops; species Bryconaethiops microstoma. The sequence goes on along the minus strand of JBBJLS010129278.1, from coordinate 11,337 downwards.
TGATTTTTGAGACATATTATAGTTAATGTTACTTACAAGCATGGCATGTAGCAAAGCTTTTGTGCTGGTCTGAAAGGGTTAACAGCTCAGTTTAGGGCAGTGCCAGGGAAGCTGCCTCCATTTTATGCCTCTTCCCACTTATCCCACGTGAAAATTTTTTGTCCAACGCTAAATTATGCAAGTGGGTAATATAAAATTCTCAAAATCCCTTCTGGATTCAAACCTTCCAAGTTTAAATTGTATTGCACAGCAGAACTGAATGGAATGAAACTAATTTGTGGCAATCACTTCAAAACCAGGTTGGTGTCACTTTATGTATTAGGGGAAAGTGACAATGAACCCAGTGCTGCTGTGCAATGCTTAGACTTGTGTCATAAACTGATCATTTAATCAACAACTATTCTTTGCCTTTTAGGAAAAGAAAATCAGGATATTTTCATTTTTAATATGCCAGAAGAAGCTGAAGCATCAGCACACCATGGTGGATGTAGAGGACGCAGAGGGCCCGTAAACAACACTTTTCCCCCTTCAGTTTTGTAAATTAAAGCTGTATTTTTTCATATAGAAAAATAAAACAGTATTGAGTATATGCTGCTGCTATATACATTACCTTGTACGATGTGTAAAAAAAAAAAAAATTTAAATGATGTGATTGTCCAGTGTAAGTGTATAAACTATTCTTTTCACATTTTTATTAAAGCAGAAACTACGACTCTAAAGAAACCAGGTGCACTACTCACTGTCATAACTAAGATCATGTAAGTTTTGTTTATCTTGGTGTCCAAATTATAGCCCTTGTACCACACAGGTTTGTTTGTCACCATTTCCTTTTATTTACTGAATCCAGTTTATAAAAAGGTCAACATAAATACATAATATGCCTTTTGCCTCAAGTAAATAAAAAAAATTAAAAAAAACAATTACATGTCAAAAAGTGAAGACCTTTATATAGGGCTACACTGGAAAAGGGAGGAATATATTGGAGTTTGCAATACAGCTGTGTGCGTGTGTGTGTGTGTGTGTGTGTGTGTGTGTGTGTGTGTGTGTGTGGTTTCATTTATGTTTTTGGATCATCTCTTCAAGCTTCTCCTGGTTGGCCCCAGAAAATTCATCGACCTGTAAAGAGGATGTGTTGTCAGTATCCTATGGTCACATTATGTGAGCAATGCAGATGAGGCATCTTTCACACTACAATATTTATTAATATACGCCACTAATACTTGTCTATAAAGAATGAATACAGTAGGAAAAATGCTAACTTAGTCCTACAGTCCTGACTGTTTTGATTCAATATTGTAAAAATCTTCAGATCATCTTTAAGTATGAAATTACAAAAAAAAAAAAAAAAAAAAAAAATTAAAATGAATAAAAATGAAGACTAACCTTTTGTCCATTTTTGTAGAAGTGGAACGTTGGCATGCATTTGATGTCACAATAACTAGCTACATCCTGGAGAGAGGGAGAGAGAGAGAGAGGAAGGTCATATTGAGGAACTCGCAGGTTCTTTCAGCACTAGGCTAACTGATAACAATCTTTAATACCAGCCTTTCATTTTGGCAGTGCCGCTCTGAAGGCATTCTGTGAGATGGGACAGATGCTTCGCAGCTGAAAACACCACAGGAAAATTACACAAACCAACCAACCCTCCTATGGTGAGGCACTGACAATGCACCTTAACCTGTTTCTACTCTGACTCCAGTTCAGAATACAATAAGAACAAAATAGCAGTCTAAGACATTACATATTGTCCAGTATATGTAAAGTCAACGACGTGCAAGTGCCCCCTTAGTCAAGTCATTCTAACAAGCGAACAGTATGACTGTTGATATGTAATATAACTGTACATATTCTTCTTATACTGAACATCAGTAATCTGAAGCACCACTTAAAACGTAAATTGTTCTGTTACTTTATATTCAAAGCCGCATCAAGTGGAGGGAATCACAAATGTTGCATTCCTGTTATTTAATGTCATTTTCTTATGTCACTTAATGTTTCATGTGTAACATCACTGACCGTGTTTTGGGAACAGATGAAGCTGTTAGTATTTTAGTATAAATGTATCAGAAACATAAACTGCCCATTTGAGTCCTTGTTTGTTTGTTTTTTATATGACTTTTTGTGCCTGTAACACCGCTGACAAAAATATTGGGACAGACATGATCCAAATAAAATGATGTATTTCTAAAATGGGACAAACATTACTTTTTTTTTTTTTTTTACAATTTAAAAAGCAAGCAACTAAATTGTTTCACATTAAAATAGCAAGTCGGCATCTGTGGGGGGTGTGGGCACTGCTCTTTACATCTTGACTGTTGTACGAGGGGGGAACGGAGGGGGGAACGGGTAATTCTGTAAAACGAATAATTCTGTAAAGTAGGGGGACACGCACGAAACCCCCCTCCAATGGTTCCGCCACCAACACTCTTACAAGAAATGCTGGTCTGCCTTATAAACTCTAAATGAACTCAGTGTATACATTCCTAACTTCATGTGAACACTGCACAATGAATAGGGACATAAGGTGCCCAGCTGAACAAGCTTCACAAGGGCTGTTTCAAACAAGCTGCTCGCTGATTACTATCAGTGTCTTCTAACACCAAAAATGCCAGACTTGAGTACTTCTGCCATGACTCGTGTTTTAAATGTCAGGCTGAATAAAATTATTTTATCCTTCAGCTTGACAATTTGACAGAACACATTAAAGCCCAGACACACCAACACCCAAAATCTGGAAATGAAGAACCACAACTCGTAGTCATAACGTCCCAGAAACACAATAACCCTGTCAGGCCACAGTCGTGAACCAACTCGGATAAAAGCCTGATAAAACTGAACAGCAGCCAATATCCTCTCCGAGTGCTATCACTATCAAATAACGCACTATCAGCAGACACCATAGCAACCTACCAACGAGAGCTTGAAAGGCTGGACATACTATGGTGTGCAAGTACAAATGATTTATCCCAATGCATGCAAACGCAAATCCATCACATTACAGGTCAAAGGATGGAGGGTGGTGGCCATCCGTGATGCCTGGTCAGCAACTAAAGAACGCCATCTGGTTAGTGAGAGCCTTATAATGTGGGGCTCCTGATTATCTGTATATTTTTTTTATTTTTTATTTTTCATTTACAACAATTGAATATACTCAATGCTATTTACACCGTCTCAAAATTACATAAAATAATATATCTTTTTAGATTGACACACTGTAATTTGGGATTAAAAAATAAATAAATAAATTACTTAAGCACAACGTCCTAAGAGGTTACACCTGACTTAGATCAAGGTCTTACAAGTCAAATAAGCTCTTACACCTTATACAAATGACACTAGTGGGTTGACAATCTATTAACAACTGCAGTCATAGCATTATAGTGTAATTATATTTGAATTTTATCAGGCTAATGGTAGTTCTTGTACTGTTTGATGCAGCCTTTCTCACTTGCCATTTTTATTTTGATGCAGATACTTTTATTTATCACCTTCTCCAATTAACTGTGTTTACACATACCTTTCCCCCCTCATATCTGTTTAACAAAACTGCAGTCACACAGTATAGCTGATGTTTTTGTACTGTTGATCTGAGGTTAAAACCATTTTAGCAGAAGTGACAGACACATCTGAACACAAGCGGGCACCTGGACACCTTGCATGAAGGACATGCGTCATTAACCATGTGTCTCTGCTGAACACAACATGTAAACTTGTTTCATGCACAGGTTTATCATCTACAGACAAACATGAGCCCCATTCCCTCCTATTTTTATTCTTTAAAAAAAAAATAAAAATCACTTACGCATTAAGCTAATCATAATCTGTTATTTGTGTTTGATTAGAGTTGAAGGTAAGCAGCTGTGCTGACAGGGTCCTGACCAGGCCTGGAGTGACACTGAGGAAAGGTCATGGTGGGATGGTGAGGCTGAAGGTGGACCGGACTAGATTGTGTGGGTCTTGACTAGAGTTTAGAGTACAGTAGTTTAGTTAATCAGTTTGTTTTTAGAATCCTCTGCTCGTTGAGGCAACAATATAAAGATTTTTGAACCCCTTATTAAGTTGGTGTTTTCAGTCAATGCCTTACCTGTGCATCATCCACGTCCACCTTTAGAAACACCACATTCTTATTTTCCTCATCTTCAGAGAGGCGCTGAAAAAAGAGGAACACAGCTTAGAGCCCCACTGTAGCAGCAGTACAGTGATCAGACTGAGTGGAAAAGCTGGCATGAGTCCTTAACACGCCCCAAAGTTTATAAATGGCCTTCCAGTAGAGAGGAAATCAATGACACATTTACTCCTCTTGTACTGATTGAGGGAGTAGCATAAGCAGAGCTCTCACTCTTTCTTCCCTCTCTATTCTCCCTTACTCTTACCACACTTCACAATTTTCTCTCTCTCTACATCCTTTACCCCCTCTTTCTTTCTCTATGATTAGCATTCTTATAATAGCCATTTAGGCTGAAGGAGGCTTCCCCTGCAGTTGCCACAGCAACAAACAAACACGGGGCCACTCCCAGTGACTGCGGAAGCGTCTCATTAGAGTCCTGACAGATACAGATGTGAGAGAGAGAGAGAGAGAGAGAGAGAGAGTGAGAGAGTGAGAGAGTGAGAGAGTGAGAGAGGAAAAGAACAGAGTGAGAGAGACTCACTTTAAAAATTGGGCCAATTTGTTTGCAGGGGCCACACCACGTGGCTGTGAAATCCACCACCACCAACATGTGGCCAGCATCCTTCAGGGCCTGGTCAAAGGCTTGCTGAGGAGAGAGAGGCAAGATGAGATTAAAAAGGTGAAAAAGAAGGATTGGGGTGAATACTGGTTATGAGATTACACACAAACGTGCCAGAACAGAACACTGGCAAAGTAACATTCCATGATCGATGTGTTTACAACCGCACTGAGGCTTATGAGTAGTTGCAGGGGCTTTTCAGTGGTTAAAATGAGTTGCGCAAGGCCTCTTTCACACGGAAATTACTGCACCTTTTACTAAACAGCACTACACCGCAGAGCACATTCGAGAAAAAATGACTAACACTTCACATTAACAGGAGTGCACAACTCCACTCCTGGAGGCCTGCTGTCTACAGTCTGGTGACTTCCCTGCTCAAGCCACCTGGTTCTCCTGGTTTGAGTGATGGAACTACAGAACTATGCCGCACACCAGACATCCAGGTGGGGTGCATCCCCCTACAGCTCCATCCTCCCACAGACTTATTATTGTGTGTTTCATGACTCCTGTGGCAGGGTTGTTTTAGTTATTTGCATATGTTTATTTAATGAAGAAATATTACAGGAGCATGTCTAACAATATATTACAATATTTACAGGTGTATGCTAATTCCCAATGTATATCCATAGTTGGGCCTGTAACACGTCAGAAATTTTCATTAGTTCATATGTTCACTGAGCACACTTTAACACAGTAAACTCATCAAAACAGTGTTACTAAAAAAAAAAAAGAGGGCTTTTCACTTAATTTACCTTTTTTTTCACATAGGAACACCAAGCTTTAACAAAAAGGAAATCAAAGTTAGATTCTGAATTCATCTAAATTAAGTCAAGTCAAGTAGGTATTTATTGCCATTTCAACCACATGAAATGAAGCAAATTTCCTCTGAACCATGGTGCAACACAGGAATTAAAACTAAAATAAGACCACACAAGCTCCTTTAGGGTGTAGCAATCAGTTCAGACTAATTAGAACTTCTGATGCATTTTTCTTTACACCAGTTTTAGTTAAATAGGTCATAAAACACATTGGGTGAAGAGGGAAGGCAGAATGGATTAATAAAGGATTATTTTTCTTATTTTAATGTGTTTTTAGGTGTCCTTCGGTATACAGCACTAACTCTGATGCCTGAAGGAGAAATAAGGCTTGACTCTCAGGGAGCTGGACTCTGGGTGCTGGTTCTCTCGGTGACCTTTGAACAGCAACTATGGGACAGGATAAGCAAACCACAGTTCACAGTTATTTAACCCAGAACTTCTACTGATCACAAATCAGCACAATCAGCACTAACTGCACAAACGGTGCTAACTTCAGCGAGCAAGCACTACCTTTCAGTTCACCTTCTACAGGTCATTCAAACCAGACATACTAATCCCTCAAACCTAGAGAAACAACTACGCCTACTAATCACTCAGACAAAAAGAAACCAATTTATCCCATAAACCTAGAGATACTACCAGACCTACTAATCACTCAAACCTAAAAACTACCAAATCTACTAAATTACTCAGACAGAGAAACTTCCAGAGCTACTAATCCCTACAACCTAGATACTACCACACCTACTAATCACTCAGACAGAGAGAAACTACCAGACCTACTAATCCCTCAAACCGAGGAGATATTACCACACCTACTAATCACTCAGAGAGAAACTACCAGACCTACTAATCCCTCAAACCTAGAGAAACTACCAGAATTACTAATCACTAACAGAGAGAAACTACCAGACCTACTAATCCCTCAAACCTAAAAACTACCAAACCTACTAAATTACTCAGAGAAGCTTCCAGAGCTACTAAACCTGCAAACCTAGAAACTTCCAGACCTACTAATCCCTCAAACCTAGAGATACTACCACACCTACTAATCCCTCAGACAGAGAGAAACTATCAGACCTACTAATCCCTCAAACCTAGAGATACTACCAGAACTACTAATCACTCAGAGAGAAACTACCAGACCTACTAATCACTCAAACCTAAAAACTACCAAACCTACTAAATAACTCAGACAGAGAAACTTCCAGAGCTACTAAACCCACAAACCCAGAAAGTACCAGACCTACTAATACCCCAACCTTAGAAACTCAGACCTATTAATCACTGGGACAGGGAAACTTCCAGACCTACTAATTGCTCAGACTGAGATTAAACCATCAGATTTACTAATCACTCAAACTGAGAGTAAAACGCCTGACCAACTCATCATTCAGAGTGAAACTGCTGAATGTCTGAGAAACAAAAAATCTCAATACACCATAATAAAGAACCAAAGCATTTTTTCCACTGACAGATTTCAAGGTATAAAGTAACAAAAAAGTATAAATTAATGACCCCCATTTTGTAAACTAATTAACGGATTATTTCCCGACTGAAGACCTAAATCCAAGAAGCTGAAAAACACAGAAAATAAAAATCTAATTCTAAACAGAGTCATGTAGCACAACTACCAAGTGTTGCTTAAGGAGTTCAATTATAGCAAATGCTGTAAAAGCTCTCCAGCGTTTTAGGGATCATCCAGGGAGGCTCTTACCTTATCGTCGATTTCTTTGTACATCTTCGATATCTCGTGTGCTCTGCTCCAGCAGCTCCTGGTAGTCAGTGAGCTCTTTATAAGAGCGCCACACAGGGCCCGCCCCTCACCACAACCAACCAATCAGCAGCTAGCTGCAGCGCACGTCACGGGCCAGTTCGATTCCCACCCGTTTACAGACGAACACTGCCTTGGTTCACATTCATGGTCTGGGGGGGTCTAAAATAGGTAGCCCCTTATAGTCACACGTGAACACACCACAGCACACAGTGTAAACAATGTGATTTTTTTCTTCTGCATTTAACCTGTTCACCAAGTGAAGCAGTGTGTAGGGACAGTCCCTTGCTCAAGGGTACCTCAGTGGTGTCACTGGCTGTCCTGGGATTCAAACCCATTACCTTCTGATTGCAGGCGGAACTCCCTAAACACCAGGCCAGCAGCTGCACCAGAGTACCCTGTCTCTCAAACTGGTCTCCGAGGTCTCTATCAGGGTCTGTGACATAAGGCCACTGATTTTCTTATTTCATTTGTTCTTTTTTTTAACACTTGTAGGGACTTTTACATTTTTTTCTCACCCTTCCATTCATCAGTGGCCAACACTCGACTGGGTACTTAGGGGTGGGCAATATGGCAAACATACACTATACGGAAAAAAAATATTGGGACATACCTCTTAAATATTGAACTCAGGTGGTCCCTTACTTCCAGTGAAGGGCAAAGTGTAATGGTCAGGCGTCCCAATACTTTTGTCCATATATCACAAGAGGATATCAGATGATGTGTACAACCATAATTAGTTCATATGGACAAAAGCACTTTATGGTTATATTTTTATGATCATTTTATTTCATTCCATTACATTCGCCTTCAAAGCCTGCGTTACACTTAAAGATATAGGACTAACCATGCTCTTCTTCAGTTCATAAGTGCGCTTTAAGTGCTGACGTTATTCACAACATGCTAAAAAAAAAAGGCATATAAAGCGTACCATGTTTATCACAGTAATGATAAGCCCACCCCAGACTAAAATACCGAATCAGTGTTTACTCTGGCTAGATAAGCCCCACAGCCTGATATTTGAACAGCTACATTGGGGAGGGGGGTGTATACAATGTTTGAAAACTTTGAGTGTGGAGGTCCGTGGAACATTTGTTTTTACCCTGGAAGTAGTTCCTGGTTGAAAAAGGTTTGAGAACCCCTGGTCTAGTGGATCAGTCCATATATGGAAATGTCCCTGATTCAGAAAGGAACGGCTGGGTTGAGAACTATTTAAAATTGCACGTTATAGAGCACAGCAGTACTTTACAGTCACAGAATTAGTAGGCAGGTGTATTAGTGGTAGTGGTTGTTGTCTCGCTTTTACTTTAAAGTCTTCTACATTATATCCAAAGTAAACACTTGACTTTGGGGCCTAAGGGTGGGCAATACATAGAAAACCCTTTTCTATTCCAGTCCAACATCAGTACCTGGCCTTATAATTACTCTACATAATGAATAAATAAGCACAAATTCCCACAGAAACACTCCAAAATCCTGTGGAAAGCCTTCCAAAAAGCGTGGAAACTGTTATAGCTGCAAGGGGGAAAACAATTCCATATTAAAGTCTACGTATTTGAATGCAGTGTCATTAAAGGCCGTTTGGCGTAATGGTCAGGCGTCCCAATACTTTTGCTCATGTAGTGTATCTTCTTACAAGCGGGCTTCATTGACTACGGTAACAAATCGCCTGATTGTTAGCCCGCCTGCACTGCGATTGGCTAGCTTTATGCCATTAGCCAATTGTAGTAAAGGGAGGCGGGACCTGCCGGAATACCGGTGGGAAAATGAAAGCCCTGCAGGACTGGTGAGGGGAAAACAGTTGGTTTTGGAAAAGAAAACGCGTTCGTTTCACGCTCACAGCTAGAATTTTCCATAGCCCGTGGAGCTTGTGTAAGACTGCCGACCCGTCATGACTAATTTGGTCCTCTAAAGAAGGCTAGAAGCAAGATCAAAACTCGTTCATCCTTCCAGTCACCGTGACTAGACACTTCTGCCAATTCCGGGATTGATTTACATACAGTGACGTCATCCCCTGTATCTTAGCAATACACTTTAAAGCTCAGCGTCCATGTCGTGTGATCTCTGCTTCGATGAGGGTTTAACTCAAGACAATGGCTTTTAGTCTTTTATTGTGATTTTCACAACAGGGAACAGTTTATTATACACAGTAGACTCTCATGAAGTTGTCCTACCTGTCACTGGTCTGTTGAAACAAAAGTTCTTCTAACAATTCAGTCATTAAACAAAAGGAAAATGTACATTTCTAAACAAAAAAGGCCATCACACTTTAACAACAGCTTTTCCCAAGTCTGTCCCTTTCAGCATCCGGATGAAGGCGGCAGGCATGTTTTCAAAGCCCTCGGTGACATTCTCCTTTGCCTTCAGCTTCCCCTGCAAGTGAAACATTTCCCAGTCAAATTACTACATAACTCCATCGTAAGTCGTCTCCATGCACTTTCTTCACTCACAGGATCCTATTATTTATGACTACACTATATGGACAAAAGTACTGAGTAATGCCTGACCATTACACCAACAGAGACTTTAATGGCATTAAGATAGCCCTTCACTGGACGTACGGGGCCTAGCCCAAACGGGTGTGTTTTTATACCTTTATTTATATAGTGTAAATGACTAAATACATGAATCTATCATGATTAATCATCATGGACAATAACATGAATCATCTAAAAACAAAAACATTTACAACAGAAGGCACACGGCATGGGCTGACAGGAAATGATTGAACGCATTAAAGATTTTAAACTAGGCTGTTATACATTCTTGTGGTTGATTTTTATTCGCCTGTATTGATCTGTCACTATAATTTATTCATAAGTAGCTCACAGTCACTGTATAGATAAAACGCTAGACATCAAGTTAACTTATTCTAAATATTGTAAGTACTGTACTTTAGTCCGGCTCCAAACCTGAAGTACCTTCATAATGCTGTGTTCTTCTCAGCCTCATCTCTGCTGCTTCTGCAGCACAGGGCGGTTTACCGCAGACAGATGCATCTGACTGAAACTGAAAACTAAGTAACCTGAAGTAAACTGCAAAACTAAGTTTCCAAGTGCAGGTTTCCTGTTCCCTTTTTCTGTGCAGGGAAATACTAATAATAAGTAAATAAAATGAAGCTGATTATGGTGAAGTACTGCAAGGCTCTTGCAAGTGCTCTGTTTATTATTCACCTCCATTAAACTGTCAGTAGATTTACTCACGAAGTAGATCATCTAAACTGACCGTCTAGATCAGAATGATGAGGCGTTTACACACCACGCAATATTCAGAGACTTTCTGAATATATATATATTTATAGTACTGCTGTGTGCACAAAAGTGCAGTACATTTGTCAGTAAAGAATATTAAGTGAGTAACAAAAAAATGTAGAAAGGCGTGTGCAAAAACATTTGATTGTAAATATGACTACATAATATATATATATATAAGCTAGCTACCTGATCTAAAGAGCATCACTAGTAATGCTTCAAATGAAAAGTAATGCTCAGTTCTGTCACGTGGCAACCACACAGTTGCAACAAGCATCAGAGGTGTGTCTACTACCTGTTTTGTTGACACAGCATTAATGCCCCAATGCACGTGCTTTTAATGCACACGCGTGCCTGATAATGCATATGCATGATCCTGCATTTGAAACCTAAGCTGGCAAAACCATGACAACCGCCGTGTTCTCAACCCAAACAGTAACGAGGTCTGTTCATCTGTTGACAGTCCGGGGACATGTTGGGTCTGAGCACACCCCCTGGTGCAAATAGATGTAATCCTGCACATCAATTTCCTTCTCCTTCTACTTTTGACTGCTAAGGACCCCGATTAGGGGTCTAGACAGCGGATCAACTGTCTCCATTTCCTTCTGTCCTCTGCATCTTCCTCTCTCACACCAATCGCCTGCATGTCTTCCCGCACCACATCTATAAACCTCCTAGTAGACCTTTCTCTTCTCCTCTTCCCTGCAGCTCCATCCTCAGCATCCTTCTCCCAACACACTCAGAGTCTCTCCTCAGCATCCTTCTCC
>JBBJLS010129258.1:0-16940 GCA_037577275.1 Bryconaethiops microstoma | reverse complement strand
ATACACACACACATATACACACAAACATACATACATGTACACAATGGAGTGATAGGCATCGACATTAACAGTAGAAATGCACCAGAAAAATTGCACGTTTTAAATTGCACATTATGCCCAGCAGTGATAGTTCCACCCAAACAAATGATTCATCGGAAAAATGATTGCACATAACTACCATGGTGTCCACCAAGGCTGTCCGTGTCTGTCGGTGTCTTCCCCATGGTCATCACAAAGCACGTTCCACACAGTAGACTCAAAACAGTTCTTTGGAGTCTCCTTGCTCTCCTTCACTGTGCGGGTGACTGGTGGCTCCCTGCGTACTAAGGGCTCATACACAGGGACAAGGTGCACCAGGTTATGATCTGATCTCCCTAGGGGAGGGAGAGTTGATGAACTGTATGCTTTTTTGGTGTCGGTATACTGTAAGTCCAGTGTTTTGTTGTCTCTGCTGGGGCATGTCACATACTGGGTACTACTCCTCATACAATACCACAACTCCTGCCTAGGCACCCTGTCATATGCTCTCTCAAAGTTCCCAAAGGCACAGTCCAACTCCTTCTGTCCTCTGTACTTCTCCACCAGCCCCATCAGAGCAAACACTGCATCTGTAGAGCTGTTTCCCAGCATGAAACCATACTGCTGTTCACTGATCATCAGATTTCTTCTTAACCCAGCTCCCACCACTCTTGCTTTGGCTAATTTATCCCTCTGTAGTTGCCACAACTCTGCATATACCCTTTATTCTTGAAAATTTGATACTGGTACAGTTCTTCTCCACTCTTCAGGCATTTTCTCTTTCTCCAAGATTCCATTAAACAATTTGGTCAAAAACTCCTAAACACCTCCACAGGTTTTTGTGGACCAACAGCCTTTCCATTCTTCATCCTCTTCATAGTTGCCCTTACTTCCTTCTTGCTAATTCTCTGTACTTTCTGAATCACTGTCCCTCAAAGTACTCCTTCTATCTCCTCAACACACTCTCCCTGCCTGTGAGGACATTTCCGTCGTTATCTTTTACCACCCTGACCTGATGCACATTCTTCTCAGCCTGCTCCTTCTGCCTAGCCAATCAATACAGCTTCTTATCTCCCTCCTTTATGCCCAACCTCGCATACAACCCGCTATATGCCTGAGCTTTAGCCTCTCTCTTTACATTACAGTTCATCCTCTTATACTTCTGTGTCCTATCTTCATCTCTTTGACTACCGCACTTCTTCTGTGCCAGGTTCTTCCTCCGGATGCTGTCCTGTTTGTTCTCATTCCACCACCAGGTTTTCTTGTTCTCTTTCCTCTGTCCAGATGTCAACTCTAGCACCTTTCTAGTTGTCTTCATTACTACTTCTGGAAAAGCTACCCAGTTATCTGGCAACTGTTCACTGCCACCCACTCCCTATCTTAACTCCTCCAAGAACTCCACCTTACAGTCCTCCTTCTTCAACTACTACCACTTGAACCTTGGCTCTGCTCTCACTCTCCTATTTTTTTAACCTCCAGAGTCACTAGAGATCCACATCCTATGCTGTCTAGATATGTTCTCTCCAATTACAACTTTGCAGTCTCCAATCTCCTTCAAACCAACCCACCTACATAGGATATAATCCAACTGTGATTCTTCCTCTGTTCTTATACGTCACCCTGCGCTCCTCCCTGTTCTTAAAATACGTGTCCACCACAGCCATTTCCATCCTTTTTGCAAAATCCACTACCTTCTGACCTTCTGAATTCCTCTCCTTGACAACATGCCATCACCGACTCATCACCCCTGTGTTGTTGTTAACCCGGGCTTTGATTGATCTGGTAATATTTAACTTGTTAAAGTTGTTCACCAGATACCGTTCCTGATGTAACCCTCCCCATTTACCCTGGCTTGTGACCAGCGTGAAGAAACACACTGGCTTGTGCACCTCCAGTGGCTGAGTTACTGAATTGACATGATATAACAAGAATCGTAATTTTACCAAAATTTACTCAAACCAGCGGGCATTCTTAAGTGGGGTACTTAAGTGACTTTAGCAGCAGTGGACTACAGTTTGAGTGACTGGTGTTATAGAATACCTTTGAAATACAGTATCAGACTTACTTCTATGAAGCATCAGTTGCGTGCACATCAGTGTTTACTTACTTTTTTGTCTTATGTATTGTGAATTTCCCACCCACTAGCTAGCTAGGTCACCCCCTATTGGATGATAGCTACTAACATGGGTGTGGGAGCAGTGTAGCTTTCTGTAGCTTTCCTTATACAAGGCAAGAGAGCTAGCCCTGAGGTCAAATCCATGTTGGTTTCCCACATGAGGAAGAGCTTTCTCTGTTTAAGACAGCCAGCTGGATCCCCCCTCCTTCTCTTCTTCTCCGCCTATTCCTCACTCTCTGAACAGATGGTGGGTGGTGAGCAAGGCTTCCACTGGCATCCTTCACCTCAGACGGCCTCTCAGACCCCGGCTTTAATTTTATAAAGAGAACACAGGCCTGCTTCAGTTGACAGATCAAGGGTACAGTGGATATCATTCATCTAACTGTCCAGGATAGATAGATATTTTTATTTGTATGAATTGTGATAAAGGTTCATAATAAGTGCATTAAAATTGAAAACTAACAGCCAAGGAAGTATATCAGGCTTCCAAAATGAATGGTAAATTAGAGTTACCAACCAACACATTCTATAGCTCATGTCACTATCATTACGTTATTTTCTGAATGTCCTGTACAGCATACAGCTTGTATTTAATACAATTCATCACCGTAACTGTTTGAATGTTTCCAAAAGCAAATGATCAGGATGGAGTATAGAGGCTTAAATATCAATTTACAAGCAACAAAAAGGCTGGTTCTGTCCTGGGTGTCAAACTGGACATCTTGGTGAAGGTGTCTCAGACGAGAATGCTGAAGAAGCTTCTCTGCATCATGGACAACCCCTCCCACCCCGTCCACGCCTTCTTGATTGAACATTGTAGCACATGCAGCAAAAGACTCACCGCCTCTGTGACAATAAAACTGTACAACTCTTTCCCGTTCTATAGGTGATCTTTTTCAGTCTTTACGTCATTCTGTTCCAGATTGGACTGTTTAATCTGTACTGTCTGTATGTTATTGAATGTCAGTCTCATACCCGCATCACCTGCTGCTATTTCATTTCATCATATTTTATTGGCAGAAACACTAAGTTACTTTTCATAAACCATTTACACTACTTATATCTGTTATAGTTATTTTGATATTTTGTTGCACTATTGTAATTGTCTTTTTTTTCAAAATGCTCTATTGTCTTATCTTTATTCTTTTTGTTGCACTGAGCATGCTCATGACAAAAGGATTTCCCTCGGGATAAATAAAGTTCTTAAAGAAATTGATATTTGATATCCATTAACCTGTTGTGTGAACAGTTCCCTGATTTAGTGAATGTTTCCTGAAAGTTTTTTGCTTTAAATAGGAATAAATTCATATTTTCTCCATATCATCAAAATATACTTGTACTCAAAATTATGTAACCTGTTCAAACTTTTTTTCAGAATTTTCCTTTAAGTTGTAGGTTCTTTTTTGCCTGCTGGCACAAACAAAGCTAGCCCCAAAGGGAAGCATATAGCCCTGCTTCGTCACAGTCGCACACATGAGGAAGCTGAGTTACATGTCTCCTTCATGACATGGGCAAAGTGGAGGAAAGCTAGCATGTAGCAGGAGGGCACAGAGGGTGAAAGCAGCCCCCATCTCATTTCCTGTCTGTTTCCCCCCTCCTTCCTCTGCCATAATGGCTGGCTGGCGCTAAGCCCAGTTCTGAAGACCAAGCATCTGCTGAGCATGGAACAGCCGGACCCAGTTATGTCTCTGTGCTCCTGTCCCCAGCCCTGGACATGACCTCATTACTGTTCCCTTTCTCAGCAAGACAAACTGAGAGAACATATTTAGCTCGTTTGCGGGGAATATGTCTGTAGCATGAATGCTGTGGCTGAATATTTGGCAGAATCACTTATGTATGGCCTTAACTGTAGGTCACAAGTAGCTGGCCCTGAGGCATGCTCTGGGGCAATCTACTGTTTATGCTGTTCCATGTTGTATTTCTCATTGCTTTGACTGTTATAATAGATTCGGTGTGTGAAGCAACATGAGAAGTCCCAGTAATGTGTAGAGTGGTGGGCTCCCTACTTCTCAAAAGAAATATACGCCCAGCGTCTACTTTAGAAACTTGTTTATACTTCCACTCACTGGTCGCTTTTTGAGCTACACATACCTTATAGCTTCACTATACAGAAGACTGTCAGCTACCCATATCCCTAAAGGCCAGATAATGTTTTACCTAAATCATTTTCTGTCTACATTGTGAGTGGTCCACTGCCCAAATATATTTGGCAAATATTGGTTCTCTGGTCAGAAACGAAGCATTTGTGAGGGCTAAGGGGCTGGCTAACACAAATTGTGCATCACCATACACATGCAAGGTGGAGCAACAAGGTAGGGATTTCTTTTATATAATAAAGCAATACTGTAGTTGTGTTCAAGTGGGGAATATTTATATAGTGGTTTTAGTGGTATAAGGTGTGCAAATGTTGGGGAAGAGAGAAGAAGCCAGAAAGAAAATTGCTCCACTAGTCCACTGATAAACTTCCAAAAATTAATGGATGTAATGTTTTAAAATCACTATATGTAACGGTTGCACATACATCGATTAGTCCTAACATTAAAACCTCCTGCCTAATACTGTCTAGCTCCCTGTAATGCCATCAAAACAGCTCTGACATGTCAAGGCATAGACTCCACAAGAAGTTTGAAGGTGTGCTGTGGTATCTGCCACCATAATATTGGCAGCATTCTTTAAGTGCTGAAAGTTGCGTGGCGGAGCCTCTATGGATCAAACTAGTTTGTCCAGCACATGCCACAGAATGTACAAAATCTAGGGAATTTAGAGGCCATGCCAACACCTTGTAATATATAATTTTCCCTAAAATGTTCCGAAACAAGTCCTTTGTTGCAGGTGCATCATGCTGCTGAAAGAGGCTGCTGGGGTGTACTTGTTCTATGTTTAAGTTTGTAGAACACGACTGCCTGCTTGTCTTCTTCATAGTGTGTCCTAGTGGCATCTCTTCCCAGTCTTACACATGATGTAAAAGAAAACATTCATCAGACTACGCCACCTTCTTCCATTGCTCCATTGTCCAGTTCTGATGCTCATGTGCACAAAGTAGGCACTTTTGGTGGTGGGCAGGGTCAGTATAGGCACTCTGACTGCTGCAATGCACTGTGTGTTCTGGCTGTTTGTGGATATTGATGAACCAAGGACCCCATAAGACCCCAAAGACACAAAGGTATAAATTATGAAATGAGGCCCTAGTGTAAAAGTAAGTAAGCAGCATACATATGCAGTGTAAATCCGTGTGAGTGCTCATGTGAGTTCTTACAGCCCATGGAAAAAAGCTGTTTCTCAGCAGACATTTACAGTGTTTATGGACCTTTATTTCACCTCTTATGATGTTGTGCCTGGAAGTATACATTTGCTTTGATGTTTTGACATAGCCTATTTAGTCCCAAAACTGGAATACACGTTAATTAGTCGATGGTACGTCTCACAATGCCAGGTAACCCACAGATTGTTTTGTCCCACTGAGAGAGTGCACTGGTCACTTTTCAGTGACAGAGCATGGAGGCTACATAGGTGCACGGCCATACACCTATTTCAAATGGTAGATAATGTAGATTTCAATCATGGTTAAATTTGCTTGAGCATTGGGATTCCAGTTGAGGCTAATTGTCCTCGGACCATTGGATTCCGAACAAAGCTTGAGTCACAGCATTCCAAATGAGATTAAACGTGCTTGAGCCACAGGATACTTATATAGGTTGTTTGAGCGACAGAATTCAGATTGTGTTTAAATGAGCTCGTAGGACAGGATTTCAGTTGAGGTAAAATGTGCTGGAGCTACAGAACTCGAATCAAGATTAAATGTGTGAAATTGCACTTGTGATAGATAGCTGGAGAATTTGAGGTGTTTGTTACATTTACATTTGCATTTACGTTTACATTTATGTTTACATTTATATTTATATGTACGTTTACATTTACAAAATTTGGCAGGTGCTTTTTTAAAAAAAAATGTACATAGGTGCTTTGCACTGAACAGGGAAAACATGCCCCTCACAATAGTAAACTTAGACTTAATTTAAAAGCTGCTGGCAAGCTAAGTTGCTTAATGAAACTGATCATGCATGAAATTTACATTTGAAATATTGAAAAATTCTCTTTAAATTATTTGAACTCATTCCATTCTTTTAATAAAAGTATACATATAGTCTGTGTTTTACACATCTTGCATTAAAATGTATGTTTAATTTAAAAACCTGAAGACCATTAGAAAGTATCGGTAATTACCAAAAATTACACAAATTTGCAAACACAAAATACTTTTTTACACATGTTCAGAAATTTTGGATTTCAACCAGCCACAACAGTCATGGAAACACAATGCAATTTTCAGTCTGCCGAAAAGACTTAAAGCTTTCAAAAGCTTAATAAATATTTATCTTATTCCATTGGGCAGTGTTGTTATAAATCTAGGCATAACTATGGTTAAGCATTGGGGAGCAAGTGGCCAATGGTGTTTGCCAATTAAACATGTGATTTTTCCTCATGAGAAGTGTTTTTTCTAACATATGCACAGGGGGCCCCAGGGGTTCCCTCAAGTGGCTATAATGGTAGATCATGCCCAAAAGGGCCGTTTGGGTGCAGTCGTAGCAGAAGAACAGAGGACACAAAAAACAAAAAACAGTACTTTTTCTACATTCTGACACCTCTTATGATGTTGTGCCTGGAAGTATACATTTGCTTTGATATTTTGACATATCAAAGCAAAAGCCTATTTAGTCCCGAAACTGAAAAGCATGTTAATTAGTCAATGGTGCGTCTCACAGTGCCAGGTAACCCACAGCTTTGTTCTGTCCCACTTTTTACTTTTTCTACATTCTGACATACACAGCAACTGATACACTCTCACATGGATACATTCTCTCATATAACTGCACACACTCTCATATGGATGTAATTTAATAGTGGATTGTCAATTTTAAGGACTGCATAGAGCTCAGAGTACGTCCAACACTGCTCAGCAAGTTTTTTTTTTCTGTAGTTTTGTGATTTATTGAGGCAAACTGCAAAAATAAAACATTGCACATTGGCATGTATACATCCTCTACTGTACTTAATATTCCTTATTTCTCTGTTGACAAGGTACTGATGAATGATCAATCTGCTCTGAAATTGCTTGAAAATATTTGCTGCTCTTTTTTCAGCATGACAGGGGAGGCTTGATTTGTCTCACTTAATAGTGGATGTTATGCTGGTAATTGTAATACATTTTATTTTTATTATTTTGCCAACTTTCCTTCTAGAAACTCTTCACCCGAGAATAGAACTTCATGGATGTCACATTTTTGACTTTACTTCAAAATGTTTTTCAGCTGTCAAAGTATTTTTGCGTTGTATTTCTTAAGTCTTTCCAGGCCTGATTACTTATTGAAACCAAATATCAGTGAAGTACCAGTGAAGAACATTTCGTTCTCCGTTCAGTCCACACTGATTTTACACACAGATTTTACAGCCAGAGCTCAAAGGATTTTTCAAATATTTCTCTCCTAATAGTTTGTAGGTGTGGTATAAAAAACCAAAGGATCGCTTGACATGTAAAACGTAAATTCAAAGCAAGAACGTTATCCTGAACTGTCTAGTAGTAGTGAGCTGAGGTGTGTTGTAATCTTAAAGATTAAATATTTTAAAGAACGTCTAAAAATATACCGCAGGTCCAGTCAACCTTGAATTAGTAGTACTGTGCAATCAAGCTCATCACAGACAAGGTTACAGTACCTTTTTTTTTTGATTACATACAATCTTTAGAGTTTCAATCATAGTCAAATCAGGGTTTTATAGAGTGACTTATGGGGCACTTTTGTCTTATGATTTACACAATGCCAACTGTTGTCATAAGCATCCATATCTCATTCATATGTGTTCATATCTGGAGAACTGTGTTCAGTTTTGCATGACAAGAGTTTCAAAATGTCTGTATAATTATAGGGTCAAGATGTAAACAAAGTCATTCAGAGGGGTTTGATGTGAAATTCTATATTTTAGAGAAACTTAATTAGGTCAGAATTCTTCACAGTGATGATGGGAATCAGATTTTTGAAGCATTTAATACCTCTAAAAGTAAAACTAAACAAAGCTTTTAAAGACATGAGCCACATGCCTTCACATAAGGGCACACCTATGGCCACTATCTATGACCCAGTGCCTGCATGCAGACAGATACATGTTGTGACAAAACAAATGCAGAGACACATATATCCAGCGTGTTGTGTAGAG
Source organism: Bryconaethiops microstoma (assembly GCA_037577275.1). Lineage (NCBI taxonomy): Eukaryota > Metazoa > Chordata > Actinopteri > Characiformes > Alestidae > Bryconaethiops > Bryconaethiops microstoma. Next base: position 8,596 of record JBBJLS010129258.1, on the reverse strand, counting down.
TCCAAACTCCTTCCCTCGATTTTATAATCATCGTAAAAATTCTAAATGGAACAAAAGATGGAGGTTCAACAGCTGTTACTGGTAAGAAATAAAATGGCTATATTTGTGTTGTAGACATTGCAACCCCTGGTTCCTGTCACCACCACTGTAAAGAAATCCGAGCCAGTATGCTTTTCTCCAGTGAGCCATTTCACATCAAAACACTTTAAATGACTTGGTTTACACTCAGATGTAAACAAAGTCATTTACCTCAGATGCCCTTAAAATAAAAACCTTTTATCTACAAAATAATAGTTAAAAATGAGGTTCTTCAGACACACACACACACCATAAACATAAAAAAGGATTAGACAGATTGAATTCACAATGATAGTTTGAACATTTTGAACATTGAACAGAATATTTCCATATCTGTGGAGTTCTACTTTAAGTATACCGAGTGACTTTTTTTTTTTTTTTACTTCTGCTTTATTGACGGATTTGTGTGAAGTGTTTTACGCAAAAGGGTCAGCAATTATGCAATGAGTCAAAGTCTTTGGGAATGGATCTTTCTGCTGGCAAAATGAGTATGAGATGAGAGATGAGTATGAGCTTCAGTTACGAACAAGCTACATTTAGGCTTATAATTCCTGACTGAAGGGACAAATGTTACAAAACCAACATATCTCGGCTTGGCTCCATTTTGGGAAAAATTGTGTAAAATTGTAATCTCAGACCAACCTTCTCTTTTGCCTGTGGTGGCAGGTTATTGTTTTGAGCACTTCTTCGAGCTCCTGAGCTTCAGAGCTGCTCCCTCCGCCTCATTTGGGTTTTGCATCCACTCATTTCCATACGAGTGAGTCATCCTGTGGTTTTTGGAGCAGGGATCTGGCTCTTGCTACCACCGGAGATGGGAAGCAGGGTGGGCCTGGCTGAGGGTAAACATGGTAGTACACTAAAAAAAGTACATTCAGTTCACTTTCCTTGATTCAAATGTGTATAGCATTTCCATATAAATAAAATGTATTACATCAACCCAGTTTTATGTTACTCTTTACTTACCTTTGGCAATAGCTCTGCTGATGTCATATAGTGTCTTGATGTGGAAACAACATACGCATTTGAATTCAGTAAATTCAATGCATTACTTTTTCAGCGAATGCGGCTCCAGTGCCCACAGTGTTTGTGATCTGGGAGAGAGCACTTTCAGACAGTTGCTGACCTCAGATGCCCTCAAAACAAAAACATCATATCTACAGGAGATATGATGGTCCAATCATTGTGACATTTTATGACAGTGTAAAGGTTAGCTTGTGTTTTTGAATTATCCAAAGAAGCAAAAAAAATGACAAACCGGGCAATTCAAGGTTTTGCTCAGAGAGTGGCGTTATGATTCTTAATATCTTTACAAAGACTTCGTTAAAAAGCGGTTGAGAGTTCTGTTTCAAAATTATGCTTTACAAGCACACACAAATCATAAACTTCAAACAACTGATTAGATACATATTTTGTTGAAATGTGTACTTTTTAAATACATAACTTCTTGATTGTTTTTACTATAGTATGTTTTTACTATACATCTGATTCAAATAATTTAAACATTTTCTTATCATAATTTGTTCATTATATAGATAAATATTTTCTGGTTAAATCCAATTTCTTTAATTTGACTTTTTAATTATGTCTCCTTTTAGTCATATTGGCAGATAATTTACCAAATGATTGATTGTGTAATCAATTCTTGAACACTCTTGAGGATCCCAGTTACAAGTTGATGTTATTTTAAAGGTGAGTTACTCATAGGACAAATAATTCCATATTGGCTAGCTTGATAACTGCACTAACATCACTGACATGGCCATGTAGCTAAAGATAAAGGATCCACACTTATCTGGAAAATTCTGTACTGGCAGCTAAACTTCCATGATCATTTCTTTAAAAGACTTCAGCGAGACCATTAAGAGATGATCAACCTTTACATAAAGTGAAATGCATGCTCAGAAGTATGGCTCTAGTTTGGAGGGTGTATCTGAGGGGCTGGGAGTTGCTGGACGACCAAGTCTTCGATAGTGGCTACCAAAGTTCACACACAGTTATTTCTAAGCACTTAAAATGTCATTTTTCAAAACAAGTTTCTGTCAAAAGTCTTTATAATTAGCCCCTGAACTGTATTAGCAGGCTGCCTTATGCTTACTCAACCTGGCAGCTTTGGATCGGTGAAAGTAATACCAATCACTTTACAGCAATGCATTAATTTCGCCTAGCAACGGACACTCGATTGGTCAAGGTTATTTTCTCCAGCCAGTGTTTTTCTGCACTGCTGATTGGCTAAGGGCCTTTACTTTATCTCGAGTTTGATATTCATGGGGTTCAGGTGATTGACGCAAAGACTGAGGACTGTCACCTTCCACTAGAGGGAGAGAATTGTTCCACGATCTGTGATCTTGTCATTGTAAATAAATTCATTAGCCAGGCAGAAGTGAGATCTGATCTCAGATCACTTCTCCTCTTATAGAAACTGTCTCAGCTGGCTGACAGTACTGTCTCTCATCTGCGATGCATCAACGTCATTGCTGTTCTGGCAGTCACCCACCACCCCACTGCTCATTCATTTACTCTTGATTGAGGGTCTGGAAGGCATGCCATCTTTAATGGATCACTGGTTTTGACCATTTTTTTTACTTCTGTTTGCTAATTCATTGTTTGCATTTGTCTTTTTTCGAGGGGGAGTAGCGGTTCTTTGTACCCTCACCGTGACATCAGGAATAAAAAAATTCTTGACTTTTTATATACAGTATAGTGCAATTGTGCAAAAGTCAAGGCAGCCAAGAAAGGCATGTTTTTGCCCAAAAATCTTTCATTACATGTTAAGAATGCTTTTCCCCTGCCCTGCATTGTTTGGCCAGACTGTGACAACATATCCTAAATGAGACCAGCTGAAGCCAAAAATACATGCATGTCCCTTCAAAGCAATAAACACACACACAAGCACACATTCAAATACATCCACAGTCAGGCGGCCACACCCTCCGTGCACTCACATACTAATTACACTAAACCAAGCTAATACATCATGATGAATACACTAGTGATGGTCACACTCACAAACACTGCATGTTCTTACATGGCCACAAGCTAAATATACTCTTACACGCTCAGAAGACACAGACTGAAGAAAGCGATGCATTTACTTGATTCCAATGTGTACATTTCCACACAAAATAACACTCTTGGACTGTTTGTACACATTATGTTCACTCCTTAATCAGGAAAATTCAGTGCAAGAGATGTATATATTGGCAAGAGAAAACATCTTAAAAGGGAAATGAACTGATACATAAAAAATCAACATAATTCATTGTGTGAAAGAGAGATGACACGAGATGGTACACTGTAAAGAAACTCAAGTTTTTCCTTACGGTGGTGGTAATGGGAACCGGGAAAAATCTTAAGATATCCATTTTATTTATTGATCCAAAGCAAAAGTTAACTTAGTTCTTTAAGTTTATATGTAATGTCATCAATGGCAAAATAGTGATTAACTCTCAAAAATAATAGTTCCCTTCTTTGAGTACTGTTTTGCTTCATGACACCCAGTGTATACCAATAGGAATGGATTAAAAAAATACATTTTAGGCCATTGTCAAATATATCTCAGACATCAGGTACCATATTTCGAATAGAACAGCTTTCTGCAAGGGTAGACTTTAGAGGCATTAAAGATGGTGTCTTAAGGGGTGATAAGATAAGAAAGAACTTTATTCATCCCGAGGGAAATTCTTTTGTCATAAACATGCGCAATTCAGCAAAGGGAACAAGAGGAATAAAGATATACAATAAGAATTTAAAAGAACCGAATAGTAGAATAGTGCCAATAATATCAAAAAAATAACTTTAACAGAGTAACAATAACAATATCAGATGAAATAAAATAAAATGTCTATTAGTGCAAGTGATTCTGAAAAGTGACACAGTGCACAATGAATAAATAAAAAAATTATTAAAAAAAAAAAAACCAACTTTTTATATGCCAAAATTCATTAAAATTTTTAAAATACTTTCACACCAAAAATGTGTAATTAATTTAGATTAATTAATCAGAGAGCTTGTAATTTATTAGATAATCTTGTGGCACCCCTATAATATACATATATATATGAAAATAAAGTACAAACACACTTTCAGATTGGGGGGAATCTGTTTGTGGAGTGTTGTACAGCTAGATGTGTTACAAAACAGCTAAACCTTGCTTTTCCCATGTTGGAAACTGACTTGTGCTCCATACTGATAGGTAAGTGAAAGCATAAAAAACATTTGTGGGACTGTGCAGAAAGGTTGGCCATGTTTTAACGATGTCCTGATGTAATAAGGTGGAGCACGTTTCTCCATGCACATCAAATGAAAAGTGCATTGAGAGAGTCTGAACAGCCTCTTAAGCTAAAAAAGCAAACTGCAGTCACGCAACATGTCAAATAAACCACATTCCTGGGAAACATAGGATTTTAAAAAAAAATTTCCAAAGAAAATTTACTTCTTTTCTTTAATATTTTATGCTAGCAGTAACACAGGGAGTCAGCCAGGAGCAAGGGTGCAGACTTTTTAATTTCAAAAGGATCATCCCATCAGGTGTGTGCGTGTGTGTTTGTGTGTGTGTGTTCTGATGTATTATTCATGCCAAATCCCCTTCTTATAAAAATCACATGCGCATTTTGTGGAAAAAGAAAGAAATTCATAGGTGTTTGTGATCTGCCAGCTTTTGTGATTTTGACAGCCCATTAAAATTAGAAAATCTCAGCAGGCAAGAGCCTAATGCAAGTCCAACAATAGAGCTGCTTTGGTATTCCACAGCTTTGCGGATGTGCTCTGAATTCCCCATCTTTTTTCGGCTAATCCATCAAACATCGCAGAGCTGAGTCTGAGGCAGGCAGCCAAAGCTCGGTCCCGCACAGTTCATAATATTTACACATGTATGATAAAGCCATCAGAAAGAAGGTCAAGGCTGGTAAATATTATCTGCTAATTTTCTGTAATAACAGTGTTCCTTCTTACCGTTTGTGGAAAAACAGTCAACCTGTCCCCCCTGACTCTTGTATGCCGCACAGTCTCAGAAACCACATAAGCAAGTGAACTAGGATTACCTAACAACTAAACACAGTTTGTGGTAAGTGTGTGATGATTTAGGCCTGCAGTGAGCACCGTGCAAAATTGGTGGGATCGAACCTTCCATTACTTTGCCACATTAACCTCACACCTCCAGTGCAAATACCATAGACTCCAAAGATGCTTTATTGGATGGACTAAATTGGAGGAACGAGAGTAAACTGTATATGTAAAATTTTCAGCTAAACCATCACTTTAACCATGGCTTTTCTCACCTTTTCTTTGTGAAAATGACTGCCTGCCCATTTTATCCTTCTAACTGTGACAGAGCCCGACTCTGGGCGCGTGGGAAAATCCTCTCGGTGAATTATGAACGTCTCAGATTGAAAAGGTGCTAATTAAAAATGCAAATGAGTGAGATCTCTGTCGGAGAAGCAGGAGACCGGGAGAGGGGCAGCATCTTAAATGAAAGGGTCCATGTACTACTTTTCTCCTGCATTTTATTCTTGCCTCTGAAGGCATAACATTTGTGTGGGTATGTGTGTCAAACGGGAATAATTCATTTTTATACATGACATTCTCTCTTAATCCTTCCTCTTGTTATTGTGTCTTTCATACTGATGATTATAAGCTGAATGGGCATAGCTAAACAGTTGTTGGCTGAATGAGCAGGACTAAACTGTTAAAGGCAGAGCGGGTGTGGCCAAACTGCTGTAGGCTGAATAGGCAGGCGTGAACTGTAGGATCATGACGTGGCAGTAACTGGCTTTTTTAACACCTTCCACCCGACCAGTTGTGGGGCGCAGTGGGAGAAATCATCACTCAAAACCTTGGTGGTAATTCAGACCGCTTTCAATCTGGTGCAATATATGTACTAGGTTGCATTTGTACATGATCTGAATCTCAAAAGATGGCATTTAAAAAAACTGCACTGTATTATCCCAGTCTCAACACATTTGACCAGGTAGGCATATTTCTCTGGCTCTCTTCTCCTTTATATTCCATAATGCGGTTTTGTTTCATTCATTTGACTTTTTCAGAAGATGCAGGTGGAAGAAAAGAGACGCTGGGAAGAGAGATCCGAGACAGGAACCAGAGAAAATTCCTGGAATTTTCCGAAATTCTTCGGAATGTCCTGCGCGTTCTGCTGCTTCTCAGTAAAGCAGAGAGTTTTCCTTCTATGGCAGAAAGAGCAGGGGCAGGAAAAGCTGACTAAACAGAAGCAGATGGACCTCACACTGATCAGGAGCTTATTACATACGCACACACACGCACATGAGCACGTGCACGCACGCACGCACGCACACACACACGCACACACGCACACACGCACACACGCACACACGCACACACGCACACACGCACACACACACACGCCTTTCAGGGCTGATAACATGCAAAATGGCCACACCTGAAGGTCAGCGCACCAGGCTGGCGCTCGTCTCAGAGCGTAACTCATTCCGACGAGGGCGCAATTCACCGCTGTCCTCCTCCCCTTTACCCTTATCGGCCGCGTCACACTGAATTTATTCCCCCACTTGCGGGTGTCATATGAAATCCTTTCCCCTGTCCTCTGAAGCCTGTCTCTCTCTGGATTTCCAGCGAGGACACGGTCCTCCAGGGACGCCAAACAGCCCACAAGAAACTAGAAGATGTGCATTAATGGTCTGATCAGCGATCAGTAAGGTAACTCAGCAGAGATCAGGAGGTCTGTTCAGAGAAACATATGTAAGATGTAAACATATGTAAGGTATGATGAGCTTTGCTTGAGGTTTTATATTTTTCAGTAAAGGACAAATAAACATCCTGTTTATTCCACCTGCAACTAGGGCTGAATTTTTTATTTATTTTTTTATGTAGTTTTAATAATGAAACTGGAAGAGCTGCAAATTTAATTGTAGTCTAGATTATCAGTCACATTGTTTTCAATTTTATGCGGGTAAAAATGGCCTTTCTGAGCCTAGACACCAGTTAAACTAGTCAGAACAAACCAGACAAATGTGCTGTGTACAAGACAACAGTACCACCACTAATGCAGTGTGGTACACTACGTTCAAGCCTCAAGCCAGAAAAAGTGGAAATACTGGTCTTCTTAGCCAAAGAAAAACTGGCCCTGACTTCAATTTATTCACATTTTTAAATTGGTTTCAAAATATAAGGAAAAATCCCTATTACATATTTTGACCAAACCTTCAGCCCTAACTGCAGCCCTACCTCCAAACATTTGAGTGATACGTTTGTATGTAATGAATGTCTTTCAGACAAGGCAACTGCAGCATTAGCAGCAGCACAGGGGACTAAAACAGCTTCAGCACTGATGGTGCCTGTGCTGCAGGCTGTACCCCACCGCTCCCGTGTGCCGGCAAACAGAAATGAGTGGCAGAGTAGGAGTAGCATGAATATTAGATGGGTCAGCAATGGCAAAACGCAAGGCCAAAGTGGGCTGGATGCAGCAAGGACACACAAAACGTTGAAACTTTAATCTTCACCTCAATTGCACGATGCTGGGTGTCCTAAGAGCACCACCTGTATTCAAAAGCACTGCAGTAAAGAGTCTATTAGAAAACACACGCTTAAAAAATAAAAATTACTATTATCTTTGCAGATGTGAACTAGAACTGCAACTAAGCATTATTTTGATAACTGATTAGTAAATGGCATTCATATTTAATTACGCATTGGTCAAACCAGTATGAACCTTGTAACCATCCATAGTAATGTAGGCTGAAGCTTTTTGCATGCTGTTACTGGTGACCCTGTCATTCAAATTCAGTTTTTAATAAAGCTCTCTTGATATAAAACTACTCCATCTAGCTACTGCAATGGTAAAATTATTTATCATAAAAGCACATTGAGACTGAAGTCTCTTTTACAAGCAAGCATCACACACCGCTGACGGCAGCAATAGCAGTAAATGGACGGACTATCCTGGGAGACCTGTGGATAAATCAGCAAGCAGCAAACAAACAAAAGCAATAGCAAATAGAAAGTTTTCTCAACAGCCTCCACTGTGACAAGAATTCATAAACTGTATGAACAAGGGAGGCTACAATCATGGAGGAACCTGTGACTATATGTATGATACAAATTATATTTACATTTAGCAGATGCTTTTATTCAAAGCGACTTCCATTCCCTAACTACAGGGGGCAGTAAGGGTCTTTCTCATGAACCCAGCGGTGGTCTGCTGAAGGTAGGATTCGAACCCATGACCTCTTGGTCCAGAGGCAAGTATCCTACCCGCCCCCCCGACCCCGAGATGGAGAGAGGGTGAGAGAGAGAGAGAGAGAGAGAGACAGAGATGGAGAGAGATGGAGAGAGAGAGCTGGAGAGAGAGAGCGATGGAGAGAGAGAGCGAGAGAGATGGAGAGAGAGAGATGGAGAGAGGGAGAGAGAGAGAGCGAGAGAGAGATGGAGAGAGATGGAGAGAGAGAGAGATGGAGAGAGGGAGAGAGGGAGAGAGCGAGAGAGATGGAGAGAGAGAGAGGGAGAGAGATGGAGAGACAGAGGGAGAGAG
>JBBJLS010129250.1:0-16940 GCA_037577275.1 Bryconaethiops microstoma | reverse complement strand
ATAAAAGTTATAAATTGATTTGCATGTCATTGAGTGAAATAAGTATTTGATCCCCTACAACCCAGCCAGACTTCTGGATCCCACACACTGGCTGTGTGTCCATGTTGCACACAGATTACAATCTATCAATTACAGAAACTCCTGATCTTAACTTATGTGTATAAAGCACACCTGTCCACAGAATCAGTTTCTTCTATTCCAATCTCTCCACCACCACTGGCATGACCAAAGAGCTGTCAAAGAACATCAGGAACCAGATAGTAGATCTGCATGAGGCTGGAATGGGTTACAAGACCATCAGCAAGAGGCTTGGTGAGAAGGTGACAACTGTTGGTGTGATTATTTGGAAATGGAAGAAATATAAAGTTACCATCAATTGCCCTCAGTTTGTATCTTGCCCATGCAGTATCTTGCCTCGTGGGGTGAGGACGATCATGAGAAAGGTGAGGGATCAGCAAAATGCTGAGGATGACCCGAAGAACACCATCCCCACAGTCAAGCATGCAGGTGGAAACATTATGGTTAGGGATGTTTTTCTTCTAAGGGTATAGGATCACTTCACCACATTGAGGGGCCAATTAATGGGGCCATGTACTGTAAAATCTTGGACGAGAACCTCCTTCCCTCAGCCAGAACACTGAAGATGGGTTGTGAGTCTTTCCAAAACATACTACCAAGGTAGCTACGGAGTGGCTAAAGAAGAAGCACATTACGGTCCTGGAGTGGCCGAGCCAGCCTCCAGACCTCAATCCTATAGAGAATCTGTGGAGCAGCTGAAGGTTCGAGTTGCCAAGGAGCATCCAAGAAACCTGAAGGAATTAGAGAGTTTCTGTAAAGAGGAGTCGGCCAAAATCCCTCCTGAGATGTGCGCAAACCTGGTGACCGACTACAAGAAACGTCACTGCTGTGCTTGCCAACAAGCGTTTCTCCACCCAGTACGAAGTCGTGTTTTGCTTGGTTATCAAATACTTATTTCACTCAGTGAAATGCAAATCAATTTAGAACTTTTATGTAACATGTTTTTTCTTAATTTTGGTTCATATTCTGTGTCTCTCCATAAAAATGACACTACCTCATAAATTAGTGAGTTCATTTTTTTCTAAGTCAGCAAACTTATAAATTCAGAAGGGGATCATATAATTATTCCCCCCATTGTGTATATATATGTACACTACCAGTCAAAAGTTTGGACACACCTTCTCATTCAACGATTTCCTTTGTTTTTATTATTGGCTACATTGTAGACTAATATGGAAAACATCACCTATTGCTCTGATGACGGCTTTGCACACTCTTGGTATTTTTTTCAATCAGATTCATGAGGTATCGACCTCAAATACTATTTATTTAACAGGTGTTCTTTGTCAGGAGTTCATTTGTGGAATTTCTTGCCTTAATGTGTTTGGGACCATCAGTTGTGATGGTCGGGTTGGTATACAGTTAGTGATCCTATTGGACTATGGTTCTACTCCACATTATGGCAAGAACTACTTAACTAAGTAAAATGAAACAACAGTCCATCATTACCTTATTACAAAACATATTCTGGTTTGTTTACTGCATAATTCCATGTGTTCCTTCATCATTTTGTTTGTTTTCAATGTTGATCTACAATGTAGAAAATAATAAAAACAAAGAAAAACACTGAATGAGGTGGTGTGTCCAAACTTTTGACTGGTAGTGTTTATATGCATACACAGATTCAACTACTTATATACACATACACACACACACACACACACACACACACACACACACACACACACACAGATACATGAAATGAAAGATGCATGAGATCGTTGTAAGGAGATGAACTATGTTTATAATTAAGTTTGTTTTATGTGATTGACAGTGTATGCAGATCCGCGCTACTGGCAGCTGGAGCTTTTCCCCGGCCGAGGAGAGAACATCATGTGTGATGGATCTGCCCTCTGAGAGGGAGAAGAGAGAGGGTGGTTAAGATTTGGAGTCTGAAAGCTGCACATGCGGTGCTGGAGCTAATGCTCCATCATCTTCAGGCTCCACTTTGAGGCCACTGAGAAACTCGGAAAAAGACTGCCATGATCTGCTGGTGCCAAGAACGCTCAGAGCCAACGAACGAGGGACTGTACTGTCTGTTCAAATTCAGCCAGATGTGATTAATTGTTGCTTTAATTATTAAGTGGGATTATTAAATGTTTTGAGAAGATACGTTTTTGTCCCTGTGCTGAAATGCTGAAGAACATGAGACTTTAAATAACCGTTTCAGATCAAAACGCCGCCTTAAAGCAACAGTTTAATCAAAAATAACCCAGATTAACATTCTGCTGCTCACAACAGTCCTTTCTTTGTTTGATCAGAAAAAAAATCATAATCCTATTTGGAGATTGTCCCTATTCTGTGATTATATCCCTTTAGAAGAAATAAGGAGCAAGAGGAAAAAAAAAATCAATTTAAGAAGTTCTTCTGCTGCTCTCATTGGCTTCCCAGTTTTCTTCTGTAACAATGTTGGATCTCAGAACTGTCTGACTTTGGTTGTTAAGACTTGAATTTGATCACTAAGACAAATTTCACATGTTGTTCAGACTAATTTATAAGACAAGTTTTCTTTTGGATCTTCTGGTTCTATGAAGATCAGATGAGATTAGAGGAAGGCTCTTTCTCAGGAGCTGAATTTAAGAAGTTGGGGGACATATAACTCATATCGATGTTAAACTGAGTTCAGTTATGTTTAGGAAAGACAGGCTGGACAGAGAAGATCTTATTCTGATTTTTTTCTTTCCTTGGGGTGCTCACGTTTCCACAGGTGTTGTCTTTTATCCTGAACATGGTCAATCGGCCGAGACAGGTGTGGCTGCAAGGCTAATGTAGCTGGTTGGTTATACCCCCTCTTCCCAACTTAGCCTGGTGCTAACTGCATTCAAAATCAAAACCCACCTTTCTCAAATTAACTTGATTCGCTGTTTTCCCCCTCATACAGGATTATATTACTAGCAGCATAAACTCAAAATCAATTGTTGCACTAAAATGATATTAGCGAGCCTCCGGTGTGTCGGCTGATCGAATATGTTTGTGGAAATGGCTGAACGTTTGCTTTAAATCTTTTCCTTGGTTTATTGGTGGTTTCTTCGACATTACGTGCCAGTGCTAAGCTCTCTGTAGCGTAGCCGACACTGCCATCGTTTTATCTTATTAGCCTGCATGGTTTCTTCCTGCTGCCTCTTGCAAAAATAACCTGTGAAAAGCACTTTAAAGACGTGTTGGCGTCTGCGTGCCAACACTTTCGTTATTCTTTACAACTTCTCAATCCTCTTGTTTGTGTCTGTAAACACATACACAAACTTTCTGTACTCTCTGACTCATCAGTATTATCTACATGTCATTCCTTTGCTAAGATAAAAATGAAAAGAGCGTTAAGCATTGGTTAAAAGTGCTAACCCCGCTAACAGTGAATGAATGCAAAAAAAGCATTACGTGAATGGTGTCACGCTAACTAGCAGCCTTCAGATAGTTAATAGCCACTTGTTAGCATGAGGTAAATTACATTATGCTAACCAGTAGCCTCCAAATAGCTGATAGCAATTGGTTAGCAATACAAAAAAGATATAATGCTGTCAGTCTCCAACTAGCTAATAAACACTATTTACCGTGACGTCATTTGCCCAGTAGCTGCCTGTTAGCATGACGTAGTTTGCAGCCGTGCTAACTGGTGGCCACATTATCCGATGAGCTCTATCCCGCTTTGGTGTAATAATGGACGTGTTTATCCTCAGACGTTAATGCGGATTATGTCTGCTGATGAATAATCTGTTTATTTTGAGAATATGATGTTTATAATTATGGATTATTAATATGAATATAGGATGGTGATTTCTAGTGTAAACAAACGCTGCTGTTTATAAAGATGTCTTTAAGATCATTTTGTGTCTGACTGTTCTTTACTAAAAACTGGAAGCTTGTTAACAGGTGTTTTCCGAACCATCAATGAAGGATAAAAATATATATTTACACACACAATGGGAAAGGGTGACCCAAACCGTGATGATCATTGGTGTTCATATAAATACACACACACACACACATCCATACACACATATTCATGTTTGTTTATTTATTTAATGGGATGGAACAGTGCTGTCCAGTACCTCTTCATACACTGTTCCACAACTGAAGTGTCATTTTTCTCCATTCAGATTTTATTCTGAATTTTGTGAGAACATTGAGTCGTTACACCCCTAATAAATAAATAGCTAGATGGATGGACTGATGGCTAGATGATAGATAGCTGCATGTCCCCGGCAGGTAGAGCGAGGCTCTGGTCTCCCCGCACCTGAGCAAAGCCACTCACATTACTGATTATGTTAATTTTATATTATATTGTGTTCATGTTTTTCTTATTTAATCTGTTTTCAAATAACTTTTATACATCCAAGCCACAAACACACACACATATATAGAAAGAGAGAAGAAATAATAATACTGTGTGTGTATATATATGTATATGTATATATACACATACATTTGTGTGTGTGTGTGTGTGTGTGTGCGCGCGCGCGCGTTCGTTTGCGCGTGCGCGTGTCTGTGTTCATCCATGTTCCGGGGCTCATGGCGGTAAGTATCCCAGGTTGCGCTGGGCGGGGAGCAGGGCCTGGGACACACCGGGGAGCGTAGCGGACTGAACCGGGGCGGAGCGGGCAGGGCTCCCCCGCCTGTCTCTCCGTTAACAGACCGCCATGGGTCCAGAACCGACACGCCTCGGTCTCTGGTGTCGCGGCGGCCGAGTTAGAAGGAGAAGATCGGTCGGACGGGCTGTAGTTAGCCTAGCCGCTAACTGCCCATGGAAGCCCTAACGGCTAACGGCTCAGCTTTCAACTGCTTTATTAAACTATCATTAACTCTGTTATTACTAACAAACTCGAACCACTCTGTCACTCAGAACCGTGCATTTATCGGTTGTATTCAATTAAAAGCGTCGTGGCTAGCTTAAGACAGCGACTAAAGTTAGCCTCTTAGCTTCTCGCGTTTAGTTACCCGTTCCACCTTAAATCGTGCGGTGGTTTCCGTTTCATCATTTAAGGTGGAACGGATAATTCAAGCGAGAAGCTAACATCACCCGTATTTCTTGTGTTTTAGTCGTTCTGTTTGTTTTTTACCTTTTAGTAGTGGTTTGTAAGCTAAAAACATTCTTAGGACCATGCTAAACCTTTTTAATAAACGTTTGCTGCATTTTAACCCCCTTTTTGAGCTCCGAACATTAAAGAGGCTGAACTGACCCGCTCATACACTCTGTATTAACATGACTAAATATTAATACAGTTCCGGCTCTAATCTAATATCTGTTCAAATGAATGTCTGAGAAAAGCAGACCTGAATGGTGATGAATGAGAGTAACTTGTTTTTTTGTTTTTTTACACTGACTGCTCAGCTGCAGTACTCATTATTAAAGGGTACACATGCCCAATTTCAAGCCCCGTTTGTGACGTCAGTGTTTGGAATACTATTCCTGCCTTTAAAGGTTTTATATGTAAAAGAGGCTCGTGTATGTAAATGATCTCTGCTCTGATTTGTTGCACTGTTATGATAAGGCCCAGTGTAGGTAGGGTAAGTGAATAGGGACTTGGTGTCCAAAGCAGGGCTGTGTGTTGGACGGTGACCGTGTGTTTGTGTGTGTGTAGGTAGTGTGCGTGCTCTGGCAGTAGGATGGAGAGTTTGGGGCTGCAGGCTGTGGCCCTGAGTGACGGCTCCACGGCCTACATTCAGCAGGCAATTAACGGTGAGACATAGGATTCAACAATGCGATCAAAAAATCATCTGCAACCATATACAGTTCAGTAATAATAAATACAGGTCATGTGGATTATGTTTAACTCACATTGTTAAATATAGGACAGCTCAATAGATCGTGCCTCTCAGTTTATTAAACGGCCAAAGTCATAACTTATCCGGACTTGAAGTCTGTAAATATTGTTTAAAATGGTACATTTACTTCACCCATCCATATAGTCCTTATTTGGAAAAAAAGCTACAAAAACGTCCTGTTTTCAAATCATAGTTTTTGTGATGTCAAATCCCAACACACCTATATATCTCCTCATTCGGGCTACAGCAGTTTAGTCCGCCCACTCATGCACAGAATCAATAGCATCTTTAACAGTTCAAAATTAGACTTTTGTTGGATTTCATGAAGACCTCGATTCATCAGAACATCTGGAGCTGTGATGAGTCACCCTGTCCAAAACACTGATTGGTTTGAGGTTCATTTGCATATTGCGGCCTGCTGTGATATTAATATTGCAGAGACTGATATCATAACAGCAATTAACAGACAATTGTATTGTGCAGCCCTACTGTAATATGCAAATGAGCCTCTAACAAATCAATGTTTCTGACAGGGTGACCGATTACAGCTCCAGTTGAGTTACTGGGTATTCTGTATGTAATCCAACCAAATTCTAATTATTTTAATCTTTAACCGTTAAAGAGCCTGATTGGCCAAGGTGTTTTTAAAGGGTCCGTTTTCCACATTGTACTCCTTTAAATTTTTTTCATTTGCGTACAAAAACTTATAGTTCATTCTTACATGACAGTCTTTCAATCTCGATTTATCCCACAGAATTGAACAGGCTATTTCTTTACTGTTTCTTTAATACTGATATATGTAAATTATGTCTTCTCTGATTGGCTGCCCTGTATTTCAGCAACACACGGTGTTGGTTTTTGACAAAAAAAATATATATAATTTGGAAGACATGCTGTTTTGTAGCTTATTTTCCATATATGAACTGTATAAATGGGGATGTAAATGTTTGATCTGAAATATTAATTACGAACTTGAAACCTTTTTATGTTTAAAAAAAAAAAAGTGATATGGGCTCTGTAATGTCTTGAAAAGCTTTGCAATCACAATACGTAGCAATAAAATCACAATATGGATATTTTGTCCATATCATGCAGCTCTGGTAAAATGTGTTGCAGTTTGACCATAAATCATCAAATATAAGATTCCGACATTCCCTTTGTTTGTTACATTTGAATATATTCACATTATAAATTGATCCTCTAAAAATATTTTACTTTGCAAAGAAAATAAGCAGGAAACAATATGTCTGTGCTCTCCTTTCTCTTTTCTGTTTTCTTACTAAAGTATTGCAAGTCGTTTGTCTTTGTTTAAATTAAATAAGTAATTATAAAAAGGTGTAATGTTTCCCAAATCCACATGGGGGACAAATATTCACCTGAGAATAGATGTAATAAAGCGGAGCTGATTTGTAGAACTGCTCGCTGTTCTTTCTCTCTCTCTCTCTCTCTCTCTCTCTCTCTCTCTCTCAGACAGTAATCTGGTTGAAGGAGACACCATCCAGCTGGAAGATGGAACCACAGCGTACATCCAGCAGGTCACAGTGCAGCAGAAAGGTCAGTCAGTACACACACCACACACACTCGTTTTGTATGAAGTTATTACTGCATTAAAAGTTAGCCTGTCTTTCTCTTGTTTTCTCCTTTATTCTCTGTTTTGTTCTCTTTCAGACGCTCTGCCATTTGAAGATGGTCAGGCGGTCCAGCTTGAGGACGGAACCACAGCCTACATTCACAGTACACCCAAAGGTAACACACACACATATGAACAAATACACAGTACTGTATAATAGTCTTGAGCCTATAGTATGGTAAACCCCCAGCAATCGCAGGGGTTATGTTTGAAGAGGACCTGCATATAGTGAAAAACCACGAATTTGTGATGTGGTTAAAAAATTTTTTTTTAAAAAGTCTAATTTTATAGTCTAAACCCTAAATATGCCCCCAAATGTGCTCCCAAAACACTTTACCTGTATCTATACTGTACAGTAGAGCCCTGCACGGGACTGAATTCCTGCTGAATTTCTGACCATTACCGCCCACTCCCGCTGAAGAGAGCTGCAAAAAGCACCCTCGAGACCAGCTTGAAGTCTTCATTCATGTGGTGGATAGTGCTGGATATGAATGTTTTGTGGTAATCGTTCATCCATATATCCGCTGTAATAGCACATCCATATTTTTCAATTATACGTTTATCTCTGTTGACACGGATGCCTGCACCTCAACATGCCTTGATCTTTACAGCACAGCTCGCCACATTTTTTAGTAGTCTCATGACATGTGGGGGGAGAATTGTTTTGTTTGCTAATTTCAGCTTCGTCTGACCGGGGAGTAACTGGGCAGGAGTGTTTCCTCAACCCTGAAGTGCCAGATTTGTGCTTGTTGTAGACTAGTGCTTTGCCACACTTCGCACAACACAAAGTCTAGCTCTTTAGTTTTGTTTTGTATTCTTCCTTCTTAATTTTATCGACATCTTCAGTTGCATCCTCCATTCTGCTAAGTATTTTGGGACCCGCTCCCGCCCGCTGTCTCTGTTGCTCTTGCCCGCATCCACTTTAAACCCGCCCAATCCCGCGGGATCCCGCTCCCAATGCAGGGCTCTACTGTACAATGTACACTGAACTGCTGTCTCCCACAGTGCTAGAATATAAATACCGATGTTACCCCTGTATAGAGTGTTCTGTAATTCATGCATGCGTTTTCTTTGGTATGAGCAGGGTAAATACAGTAATAAATTAATTTAATTTAATTACAGTAATAAAAATACAGGGCTTTAAGACATATTGACATATTGTACTGTTACTGTACTATATCTTTCTGTTCTATACTATAAAATCAATACTATACTGTACCACAGACTGTTCTACACTATACTACTGTACTGTAATATACAATAATATTCTATACTATAATATTCTATACCATATATTACCGTACCTTTCATAATCATACCACTCCTGATGATACTATGCTATACTGAACCATATTATTCTATACAGTACTATATTATGAAAGTGAAAGTGATCATTCTGTCATACGTGAACACACCACAGCACACAGTGTGAACAGCACGAAATTCTTCCTTAACCCAGGAACACGGGTTAAGGAAGCCAGGAACACGGCACCCGGGGAGCAGTGTGTGGGGACGGTACCTTGCTCAAGGGTACCTCAGAGGTGCCACTAGCAGTCTTGGGAATCGAACCCACGACTTACTGATCGCAGGGCGAACGCCTTAACCACTAGGCTAACATCTGCCCGGACATTGCAATCTATGCTAGCCCCATATTCCTCTCAAATAACATTCTACATTTATTCTTTGGTATTTACTCTTACCCCTCCATACTATACAATGATCACCTCTTCAGTGTATTCTAGCAGATGACGAGCAACATGGCAAATAAACATAATGTTACAATTATTAGAATAGTACCACCTTAAATACTGGATCTCCAGAAACAGAAGAGGATGTAATAGGGAAGCGTTACAATATTACTTCTGGAAAAAAAAAACCCTTACATGACAGTTTGAACACATTTATCAATAAATGGCAACCGGTCACAGATGTAGTACAAAGAGTTTTTGCTGTCTTTTAATCAATCAGATGTACCTATGGAGTTCCCTTTTCTCCTTTTTAACCCTGCTTGTGTAGGGTGCTTTGTTCTTTTGTTGTTCCATTTGTCGTTCTGTTCAATATTTACGAAAAAAATCGAAAATACTGGTTCAGTATGGGCGAACGGTCCAACAGAAGGGGGAAAACAAATAAACAAAAATGTTTCATATCCTTTTGAGAAAGTACTGAAACATCACGATCAAGCCTCGTGGGGCGCTAAAGCGGACGCAGGTGGCTAGTTGCGCACGTTCTCAGTAATGTAACTGGAACAGTTCCGCCCAGCACGAGTGACATCCACACACAGAGCCCAGAGCCACAGCGAAGCCTCCGTGGATCACACAGTGGAACCCACGCCAGGACACGGACACGGCATCGTCCCGGAGGAACCACCCCACAGAGGACCTGTGCCCAGCCTTCCTTCCACCCGGAGGTGAGTGAAACCGCGACAGAAACACGCTCCAACACCTCACGCGTTTTCGGAGAGTGGACTAACGCATTTGTGAGTTCAGGGTTTTCTCTACCCACGGACACATGCCCAGCCTCTACTGACAGATACACCGTCTGCGTTCACTGCAGGACAGCCCGGCGTTCATTTTCTTCCATCCTTTTTCTCAGCTCACAGAGTGCGTCCTCATTTCTGTACCCAACAATTTCATTCAAACAGTATTGTGGAATAACTGTTTTTTTTGTTTGAATATGAAATAGTGTGTTTGGATGTGATTCGTGCATTGCAGTAATATGCTTTAAAACGTCATTTTCAGTCCTCAGCCTCAGTATTTATAGGAGCTTGTACCTGCATCCACATGGGTTACTGAGATTAACCCTCAGTCTGAATGTTTCGGTGTACAGCAATGGAACTTTGCTACAAAATCGTGCAAGTTTTATTTGATAGGTTTTGAATGCATCAAGTAGCCCACGACCCCCTCTCCATTTTGCCAGCACATACACATCACATCCACCAGCAGAGCGCGAGAAATATATTTTTTTCGTCTTTTGGTTCTGTTTTGGTAAAACAGACTACTAATTAGGTTAGACGGCCAGTGTTACTTGTACTAAAATCAACTGTCAAATTACTGATACGATCACGTGATCGCACCTCACCCCCTCAGCGCAGTGACGTGGTCCAGGTGACCTGTGCGTGTGAAGGTCGTCGGGCGTAGGGGGAGGGCAAATTCTGCTGATACACGAAACAAGCCTGTTGTTATTGGAAACACCTGCACCAACGTTCACCTCTGGCTTAAACAGAGAGAAACCATGGTTTACTTGGTCTTGACACAAGCTTAAAGGAGAATTCCACTGATTTTCTAGATGCCTGCATAATCTAGTTATTAAGATGTAAACAAAGCTGTTTATTAAGATGTGAACAGTCATATGAATGGACGTGTGGTGATTGGTGTCAAACATTACTGTTAGAATTGTCCAACAAAGTGGCAACGTCTTGATCCTTTAATTCCTTTCTAAAAGATACTTCACAGAAGATTATTTCACAAAATGATTACTAATTTTTTCTAATTATAATATTTTTTTGTAATATTTTTTTGGTACTCAGTATGTTTTCTACTTCTTTCCTTTTGTTTTACATTCGTAGTATGTTGTACAGCTCTTGCACTGCTTTTTGATCCTAGTTGTTCAAGCACTAGTTGCTTGATTACTCACTATGCTGTTGTGTTTGTATGAAGCAACATTACTAGGTCAGCCTACTTGGCAGCAAAATAAATTCTGACTGGTATTCAAATGCAATGCCTGATGCCAGACAGTGGTTCATCACTTTATCACTGTTTTGCTATTACTAACATTACATAGATTACTAACATTACATAAATCTCAGAAGACACAGGTAAGTTCATTGTCCATCTTTACAGCACATAAATAAGTTTATATAAACTATTTTTAAGACATCGCAACCCCAGGCTTCTACCATCAGTATTCAGTTTCACATCAAAATGCTCTGAACCTCTACCAGAGATCTCATGATATTAAAATGTGACGATATTTCTTGTCACACAAAAAACAATCTTGTGAAGCAGCATCCAGCAGCGGTCAGTGTGACATCTAACCAAGGGCGTCGGAAACATTTTTAATGTGGTAGCCAAAGAGTGACCAGCAGATCATGAACAGTTTGGAAGCACAGTCAGAAAATAGTGCCACACAACTGTGGCTAACACAAGCAGTATGCAAAGACACCTACAGAACGACCACAGAACCATATCCTTTGCTGTCTCCGCTTCCCAAAGCATACCTGTCCATCCTTGCAATTTTTGTCCCGACTGAGCGTGTCTTTCCAACTGCAGGAGACGTAGTTAGCACCCAGAGGTCTCAACTGCTGCCAGAAAACATAGATCTGCTTTTTTCAGATGACCATATCTCAGGATAGGCTGTGGAGTTGTAACCATCTCAGGTCCAGAGCTCTGTATCATGCTTCAAAAAAAATCTAGTCACTCTGTACTTAAAATAGAAAAGTTTTATTTATTTTTGTAAATTATATTGTTTTTATTTTTTATGTTCAGCTTGTAAAAAGTTCAGTTAGAAGTTCATGCACAGTTCAGATGAAACTATTAAGAAATCATACAGTTAAAACTTACAGTGCATGCATATTGTTGTCTAGTTGCTACTGCATATGATCACTCAAGCTTAATAATTGATAATTGAAAGTAAAACAGCAGTGATCAGGTACATGATTTCAAAATGAACCTGCAATGTTTTGTGTTTTTGACTTTCAGTCAAATTAAAGGCTTTTTCCAGTTGATGTTTTTTCTTCAGTGTGTGGCTCATAGTAGGACAGCTGTTTCAGAGAGAACCAGTAAAGCTAATGGTAAACAGGCAGACCAGTGAAAAGCTATGTGTGGTTCATTTTTATTTTTCCTAATTAGCACAGAAATAATTAATTAGACATTAATCAGATAGAGATAGAGGGCCAGCTGAACAATTCCACTGTCGCTGATGTAGGTAAAAGTGATGATTGACAGGGAATTCTTGGACACACAGGAGCCAAGAGCTTTAATTAAGCTCTTCACTGTGTCACTGCGTGGATATTTATTTTGTGTATTTAGGGATTTCTTTTTTTTTAATTGGAGGTGAAATATGGTGGCATCTGGCCAATGAGTGCCTAATAGATAAACAATGAGTTTCCCTTCTTGCAGATAGAGAGGACCATTTAACTGTGTCATTCATTCATTCATTTTTTGTAACTGCTTAATCCTTACTAGGGTCGCAGGAACCTGGATCCTACCCTGGGGTCTACGGCGTGAGGCAGGGAATCAACCAGGGCCGGGCCCCAGCCCACCACAGTCCAACTCTGTCGTTGAGTTTAAAATTATGAGTTCGGTTTCAATCTCTTGTAATGGACATCAGAGCAGAATGGCAGAGTCCAGGGTCTTAAAATTGCTAGTTGAGGCAGTTCAATACAGCACATCACCATAACCAAGGACATACAGGAATGGCCTGCACAATGATTTTCCAAATGTGTATAAGAACAGTTCCTTTTTTGTTTCTTAGTGAGCCTGTATAAAACCAGTTTGTTTTTCATTGCAACTTGCAGGATATTGAGGGAGCCTGTTTTTTTTGTTTAATTTATCAGAATTTTTCAGTTGTTTCATTCACTGAGCTTTGAGCACTGTATCATCTGTATATAGTCTGTATATAAACTATCATCTGTATATAGATGCACTTTGCATTCTGTTATTGCTGCTACAGTGTCATTTCTATAAATTGAAAAGGAAATTGGACTAGGGAAAACTCAGATTCGTTGCTCCCAAAGGTCACACCAAAACTTTCCATAACTGGCTAGATGTGTGTAGCTGTTAAATTAATGTTTAATTTTCCTTTCCACTGTAACGAGTTCATACACTACGGGTCTTCAGTGACCAGGTTGGCTAAAGTGAGTGACTATCATAAACTGAATAGTTTTATTGATAGGTGATGTTCTCCCATAAGGGCAACCCGAAGCTGTCACTCAGTAGGCTGTCCAAAAGGTTGCTTAAGAGCTTAACAAAGATGATCTTGTAAAAGTATTAGACTTTACCAAGGTAAGCAAACTATGTTGGTGCTAGTGTTTGAGAATCGTGCACTTTCCGTCATCACTCAGATGACAGACACAGAACACTAGTTCCACTGATAAAATGAACAAATGATTTGTAAAGATTTTCTTATTTCAGTTGAACAGGATTCAAATCTGACCTTCCCAACACTAGACAAAATCAGGAATTCATTATTTTGTAATATGTTAAACTTGGAAGGTCTAGCAAGTTTTCTACAGTTCTGGCTAGTCAGGCAGTGTAATCATTCTCGTACATGGGAATAAATACTATTTTGGTATGTAGAACTGGCATCTGTGTAAAACAGGTTGTAAACAAATGTTTCCCCATGGATGTGCACAGTTTTTAAAAAATTGTGCCTTATTCAAATTGCTTTACCATTTTAAAATATTTTAATGAGTACATTTGCTGAGTTTGATCGAGTATTGACAGTCCTGGTCATGATGCACTTTGTTTAGTATATCATGGGTACTAGCCTCTGAACATCTGCATATGCTATAATAACACTTAGACCATGTGTTTAGACATTTAAATTGTGTTTTTTTTTTTAATATGACATGAACACGCCGAGTAGTACGTAGCTGATTGTATGTCAGCACATTGTTATTAACTAATTAAATTGATTCATTCTTAACAACTGTTGAGTTTTCCTTAAATAGCTTAATTTTGCAAAAAATTAATTTTCAAAAATAAAGATGGAATAGCCTTGATTAGACAGGGCACAGCTCAAGCTGCTGCATCAGGTTCCTTTGAACTTCCTTTGTACTGACATCAGTTATAATCAAATTATTTTTTCCCATGTGATCTTAACTTTTTTTCTACTTCACTTTTTAAGATTTTTTAAATTGTATGCAAAATGATTAACTACTTCCAATATTAAATTTCTGATCTGATATCCCGCGTGTGAAGTGAAAGTGAAGATTCTGTCATATGTGAACACACCACAGCACACAGTGTGAACAGCAAGAAATTCTTCCTCTGCATTTAACACATTCACCAAGTGAAGCAGCGGACAGCCAGGAACACAGTGCCCGGGGAGCAGTGTGTGGGGACGGTACCTTACTCAAGGGTACCTCAGAGGTGCATAGCAGTCTTGGGAATAGATGTAACAGAACAGATGTAAAAGGTGTTGCGAAGTTTTGGTAAAGTTTTTGGCCTATTCTATCCCAGAGTGATGCAAAGAAACCTGTCCATGCATTTATTGCAAGCAGAACAGATAATCATAGTGCTTTCTTTACCTCAGAAAACAGTACATCTTCAGGCAGCATGGATCCTAACCTGCACTGCATCATGTTACATAACTGCCACAGAAGTTGGGAGAATGAGCAAGATTTTAATGATGTAATGTGCTCTTTTGTGTTTTAGTTGATTTATATTATTCTGAGTCTTGATGTTGAGTGTGGAAGTGACAAAAGTATTTTAATTAAAAAAATTGAATTTTTGCAATTGAGTAAAAACATGCTTGGTTTATTTCAGTTGTAATTGCAGCGTTTACGATTCAATATAGAAACATTCGGCCTTTTAAATTCAGCAAAAAAAAAAAAGTTTCTTAAAAAAATTACAACTTTAATTATTCAATTCAGTTACTCAGTGCCTTAATTTCAGCTTTGCCATTTCAAGTGGGCTATTTCACTTGGACAAATTTGAAAATTCAGTCTGATATCTGGGACCTACAGGAAAAGAAGTAGAGCACAATCCTGTAGGTCCCGGATGTCAGACTGAATTTCCAACTGAATTTCTGACTGAATTTTGAGCTGAATTTCCCGAAGTTAAATAGCCCACTTGAAATGGCCATGCCGAAATTAAGGCACTGAATAATACCGATTGAATAATTAAAGTTGTAATTTTTAAAAATTATATAATTTTTTTTGTTGAATTTGAAAGGCTGAATGTTTCTATATTGAATCTTAAATGTTGCAGTTACAATTGAAATAATTTAAGCACAAACTTCACTACATAAACTTACATGCATTATCATTCAAGCATGTTTATACTCAATTTCAACAATTCAATGTTTTTAGAACAATTCAGATACTTTTAAATTACTTCCATTAAATGTTGAATGATGTACTTGAATTGTTAGTGTTATTATTGTAAGTACATTATTACCATAGCCAAGGCAAGCATAGAATATGGCTCAGAACCTGTAATCACAGACTCCGGAAACAAGAAGTCTGTGGCTCAGTTTAGACCTGGCATTAACATGCACCTTGGATAATACAATCACAAGTGGACAGCGTAAGTATGTCAGTTAACACATTGTTTCCGTTTGCAAAGACCAAATGCACTATTGTTTTTAACCAGTGTGAGGCAGCCACACACTTTCAGTGCCTAGTCTGAAAATTACAACAGGACAAAAGAGAAATCAAGGCCGATAGTAGTAAAAAGATACTGTTGGTGTGTCTCTGCCCACTCCGTGCTGCATGCCCGATCGGTTCCGCGCATGCGCAGCTGCCATGTTGCTGCACGATTGGTCCCAGGTCATAAAGATAAGAAAAACCATGATTAGTCCCACAAGTTGGAAATTATGTTGGTTTACGGAAAAAAGTCATACAAGACTTTTTATTACCTATTTAAATTTTATTTAAATATGTAATATATATTAAAAAAAAAAATAAAAAAAAAAAAAAATATATATATATATATATATAATTTGTACTATATATACACAGCGTGTGTGTGTAAAAACAAATTATTATTACGCAGAAAGAACTTGAACTAAATAAACATAAATAAGAATCAGAATCAGAATCATGTTTATTGGCCAAGTATGTGAGTGAGCATATACAGGGAATTTGATTCCGGTCGATGGTGTCTGTCAAGCACAAGCATATAAAACAACAACAATATGTAAAGACACAATGAACTATATACTAAACAATATACAATAATATACAATCTACAATATGAATGTAGGGAGTAAAGATGCAATTCCTAATGTGCTGTGTGGAATGAGATTCCTTTTTTATTCACTGTTTGCAGAGTGAGACAGACACAGAAATGGATGAGTTACAAGACGTTCTGCTCACAGAGATCAAGCCTCTGCTGACTTACAAGGTAAGATGTTATCAGCACACCAAGCTTTTGCATATGCTGACATGTATACAGATTTGTTCAGGGGTTAAATTGGGCTGGAGTGCACAGGAGCAGAGGTCTGACACCATAAGTCTCTATGAAAATCGATCGGACCTGAGCCCCAGTCCTATAATGAACATTTTATAGCCCATACCATTTTTCGTGTACATTTTTTGCATTAGGTTTAAACATTGTATTTTTAAGATAAGAACTTTATTTATCCTGAGGGAAATTCTTTTGTCATAAACATGCTCAATGCAGCAAAGGGAACGAGGAATAAAGATATACAATAAGAATTTAAAAGAACCAAACAGTAGAATAGTGCAAATATAATATCAAAATAACTTTAACAGAGTAACAATAACAATATCAGATAAAATAAAATA
>JBBJLS010129230.1:0-16945 GCA_037577275.1 Bryconaethiops microstoma | reverse complement strand
ATAGATAGATAGATAGATAGATAGATAGATAGATAGATAGATAGATAGATAGATAGATAGATAGATAGATAGACAATCTTCAAAACTGTCTTTTGTGTTTGATTTGGTGAAGGACTAACTCCATCTCTGGTAGAATCTTAGTCTTACATCTACAGTCTCTCATCTGTCACCAACCTCCATCCATCAACAAATATTTTGTTTCATTTACATATTCATTCACATCTACAGCTTTTGGCTAGCACTCTTATTCAGAGTGACATACATGAGTGTTTTGTCTACAAGTAAACACATCCCTCACTATAGTAAACCCAGACTTAAAATTAAGAGGTGCTAGTAGACTAAGATTCTACCAGAGATGGAGTTAATCAAAATCACACACAAAAGAGAGTGTTTAAGTTTTTTGTGAATTTTGTGTTTGTTAATGACATGAAGATGATGTTCTCCTCAGTGCTCAGTGAAGAGGAGGGTCTTCAGTCACAGTTTGAAGTCAGTGAGGGTCTCAGCAGTTTTTAAATTCAGGGGAAGTTCGTTCCACCTTTCCACAGGACCAAAACTGAGAAAAATCTTGATGCAGGTCTTCAACCTTTGACAAGACGGGGCTGGAATCAGGCTGTGCTTGATGCTCTAAGAGGGTGGAGCTGTGACCCATGGTCTAACCAGAACTGTTTGGTCAGAAAAAGCCAGACCCTTTTTTTTTTTTTTTTTTTAAATTTGTTTGTAGACAAGTTTTCAATCTAATGGAGAACCTCAGGATCCCAGTGAAGACTTGCAGTAGTGGAGTGATGTAGTGGACCAGACGTGCTGCTGCTGGATCATCTGTAATGATCTGGTGGTTCTCAGAGGAAGGCTAGCTAGAAGCAAGTTAGGTTTCATTTCATCCATCGCCAACCCAACCACTGACAAATATTTTGTTTCATTTTATACACTACTAAGCCCCCAAGCCCCCTCATTTCCCCCAAACCCCATCATTTCCCCCAAGCTGTCAACAAAATATTTTTCAGGGGGCCCATCTGATGACCGTTTTTAGAAACTGGGGCTCTTAGAGTTTAAAGGGCTTACCTCCAGACTATGGCTTTGTCTAAAAATCACTTTTAAATATCTAGCTATGTCAAATCTATCACTCATGCATTTCTCTAGTCCAGTCAAATGACCTAAATGTATTTTTACAAATAATCACGAAAAAATGACAGCCATGAGCTCCCCATGCTGCAGTAAGTTCCAGTTCCCAAAGTATTAATTCTATTTATCACAAAAACCATTTCCTACATCTGATTTGCTGATGTTGAGCTTCAAATCTGAAGGCCAGAGGAGGCAAAACGCTGCATCTATTTAGGTCCACTAGCGTTGGATTTAGATTTATGTAAGCTGTTCATGCACTTGCTTTTCGCAGCCCAATTATCTCTTCACTCCTCAGTGCTCAGGGCAATATGTAGTGCACGATTCAGCTCCGCCTTTATCACCTCAACTATCAGAGAGCACACACACAACTCCCCCCATGCCTTTATGCTGCTTACACTAACATGATATGCAAAGTGCAGTGTTTGCTGTTTAACTGCAGTCGTGCCAAAGTCCACACAAATAAAAGACGCGGAGTGAGATGAATCAGAATCACTTTTTTTGCAAGAAGAGAATATATCTTAGTGATAGTGGTGCTTATATAAAACAATAGTGCAGAATGTTGACAGCAAACAAATATAATGAAAAAATAACTACAATATTTACATTACATTTACGGCATTTAGCTAACGCTCTTAACCAGAGTGACGTACATCAGTGCTCAGTTACACAGCTATGTGTTTCAAATAGTATTGTACAAATATGGAAAGAAAGAGGACATGAGGCCACATCCATCTACGGTGAGGAATACAGACAGCCTCGCTCTCTCTGGGTGAGTGGGATGGCAATCCTTAGGATCAGTGCCAACTCATATTAGTTTATTTAGTGTTCGTCTCCAAGTGTGTTGAGTCCAATAAAAATGTGTTCACGGCCGTTCAAAAAGAACTTCTCATGACTCAAAATGTACTACACTCTCTGGTGGTGTTGCATGGTTAGAGGGATGGTTAGAGGAGGGGTGCTGGTGGCCTGGTGGCCTGGTGGGTAGGATCCTTGCCTCTTGACCAAGATGTCATGGGTTTGAATCCTACCTTCAGCACACCACCAGTGGGTTCTCGTGTAAGACCCTTAAACCCAAGTTAAGGAATGGAAGGCGCTTTGGATAAAAGCATCTGATAAATGCCGTAAATGTCTTAGGTGGTGGGTAGAACTGGCCATGACTGAAAATAAAATCAGGGATCAAATCATGAATGAATTTTACAGAAATACATGGGCTTCTTGGAAGTAAGTAAAGTGGTCATATGTGAACAGACTACAGCACAGCACACAGTGTGAAATTCTTCTCTGCATTTAACTCATTCACCCAGAAGAGTGTGGAAAGCAGTGGTCATCATCCCTGGTCCTGGAGAGCAGCCATTCCAGCACCTGCTCTGGGTAAATGACCTGCACTGGCTGGAGCATTAGATAAAAGGAAGGGGCAGGTTACCTGCAGGTTGGAGCCAAACACGTCTAGAGAGTGGGTCTCCCAGTGGGGAGTTGGTGACCACTGGTGTAGTTAGAGGTGCCATAACCGAGGAAAGAATTTACTGGTTGAAGACAGAATGGGATAGCTTATCATGGCATCTGTCTACAGGGAAGTGTGTGTTGTTTGACCTGAACTCTGACCTGATTTAAAATGTGTTTTTGAGCCATTAATGTGACTTTTGTTTTGGATTCCTTTCCTAATTCACAGACAGGAGTCTGGTCTTGTATGAGTGGAAATAACTGCCTGTATTTGCATGGAGATTTGAAATCAGTATTGTATCAGAATCAGGAGTGTCAGGCTTACACACATCTTGGATAGACACACTTTGAAAAGGTTAATAACAGGTGCTGAAGGTTCTCAGAAGCTTTCAAAATAAATGTGTTAGTATTTTTACACAAATGGTTGTGTGGACAACTTGGTCCTTAAGTGAACTGTGTCTGGACGTCCACGTTCCTCCTGCAGCACCTGAGAACAAATCCGTCCAAAACCACGCAGTCGGAAAAGCGCTCGCCACCGTGCATTATTCATGAGTTTTGAGTTATTCATTTGACAAGGGCAGACGTTAACCTGTGCTCTTAGGAGAACAAGCATTAATATTCAGCAGGGAGGCTGTGAATGGAGACATGACCAGAAATAAACACTGTTGCTTGCAGTCCTCAGCCAGTTCAGAGTCGATTTGATTGTTGTATGCTGGTTGGGTTACAGTCCTGATCACAAAGACGGCGAAAGTTCAACTTAGCCATTTGTAATTTTCAGTAGTCCGACTACACTCTTGAAAATGAAGGTTCCTACATGGTTCTGGGCAAATCACTGCGTTCTGTTTTTCTTTGCATTTTACACAGTGTTCCAACTTTTTTGGAAACAGGGTTGTATGTTCACTCGCGATAACTCAAGCAGTGTGCACTCACTGTATGGTCCAGCATACTTAAGTTAAAAAAAAAAAATCCCTGGAGTTTAACAGAAGTGAAGGTGTCTGCGACCAAGAAGCCTGTTTTTTTCCCCCACAGTTGCACCATAATACAGTTCTGCGACTTCAGAGGGACTGATCTGTCATGGCTGACAGATGGTAATTGTGGAGTTTTAGCGGGGGAGAATGCCATCCTGCGATGCACACACTCACTTACACACACACACACACACAGACACACATACACACAAACACACAAACACACAAACACACAGAAAGATACTGGAGATGTTCCATCTCTATGTGTTGACTCAGCCCTCCTACGAACAGCAACTGAAAACCTCAAATTTTTATATATATTTATATAAATATATATCCACAGCCCTCATTACAACTTCAAAATGGTTAAAAAGAAAATGATGGAGCTGGGAAAAAAGCACTGTTGTTTTTCCACACCCACACTCTCTCTCTCTCTTTCTCACACACACACACACACACACACACACACACACACACGCACGCTTTCAAACCGGGGCCCGAATGGAGCAAAGCACATTCCCAGGAGTTTTGCCACTTGTTAATATCTGGCATGGTCTTTCACAGGAGTCCACAGATTATATCAAGCAAGCCAAAAAAAATAGGGGAGTGTTCGAGCCGTAGTTAATTACGCCTGAACACCCCGGCTCAGTGCACCGAGCTGCGTGATTGATGATTCGGTAAATGCGTGCAAAACCAACAGTTTACAGGACACAATAATAAAAAACAACAGCAAGACAACGATACCTGCATCTTCATGAATAAAACAAAACGAAACGTTGCCAGCTTTGTTCTCATCTACTTGATATGCAGTTGAGAAATGGCACCAAGGTCCCTTGCCACTTTTCTGTGCATGTGAATATTCATGAGTTCTGGACCTGCACGTACATATAATATAATGACACCAATGGATGATAAGGTGATGTGATAGAAATCGGTCCCCACTGAGGCCTATGAAAGCTGCTGTACTGCCTCCGTCTGCCTGCGTGGGCTGAGGACGGGCCATGAATGGTCTGTTTCCCAGTAGTCGCGTAAAAAGGGTGAGTAAAATAACAGTAATTTAACCCTGTGATGCTCCCAACATGCAAGAACAATCTTCAACAAAGCTCTTACGGAAAACATCACAACAGCATAATAAATACTGTTTGGATCGCTTTGCTGACTGTCACTGGCTGCGGTTCTGTTTGCTGACCACCTCCGCAAGTCAAGATCCATCCCAAGGAAAGCTCCCTTGCATGTGAATGGACTGAATTCCCATTTCATTAGAAACCCCTACCTTGTAGCTCCACCACACTGAGGTACAGTTAGGGACTGTGGTCAATCAGTGGTTAGTTTCTAACCGCACCACCACTCTTAGCTGGATATTTTTGAGTGACTGAAGTGGTGCAGTTCAAGACTTTGTGCAGCAACAATCTGTAACTCTACACATTGATTGCTAACCTTTAGGGTAGACAGAGCTCATGAAGAAGCCAGTGAATAAAAACACAATGATTTCTAATAAAGTGGTTAATAAAGGGTTCTAACAAAGTGGCCAGTTAACAGAAACAAAAGGGCAGAGGGTTCTAGTAATATGGTAATTCAGCAGAAACACAAGTTAGTTATTCTAATGAAGAGGTCAGTCAGTACAAACTCAATATAGGGAGTTCGAATAAAGTCGCCAGTGAGTGGAAACACAGGATATGGGGTTCCTATAAAGTAGACAGTCAGTAGAAACAAAAAGGTAGGGGGTTCAAATAAAGTGGTCATTTAGCAGAAACACAGGGTGGTGTTTCTAATAAAATGGCCAGTAAGTAGAAACTCAAAGTAGGGGATTCTAATAAGAGGTCAGTCAGTAGAAACACAAGGTAGGGAGTTCTAATTAACTTAAACACTCACGCGTGAACACACTACAGCACAATGTGAAATTCTTTCTCTGCATTTAACCCATTCAAGTGAAGCAGTGGGCTGCCACCATGAGGAGCAGTACCTTGCTCAAGGGTACCTCACTGATGACACTAGCAGTTGGGATTCAAACCCAAAACCTTCTGATTGCAGGGCCAACACCCTAACCACTAGGCCATCCAGCTGCCCAGTCAGAAGAAACACAAGGTCGTAGTTCTAATAAAGAGGTCAGTCAGAAGAAAGACAAGGTTGTGGTTCTAATAAAGAGGTCAGTCAGAAGAAACACAAGGTAGGGGGTTCTAATAAAGAGGTCAGTCAGTAGGAACAGAAGGTAGGGGGTTCTAATAAAGAGGTCAGTCAGTAGGAACAGAAGGTAGTGGGTTCTAATAACGAGGTCAGTCAGTAGGAACACAAGGTAGGGGGTTCTAACAAAGAGGTCAGTCAGTAGGAACAGAAGGTAGGGGGTTCTAATAACGAGGTCAGTCAGTAGGAACACAAGGTAGGGGGTTCTAACAAAGAGGTCAGTCAGTAGAAACTAAAGTGGCAGAAATTATATGATTGTGGTCAAAAAGTTGTGCTACAGTGATTTGCCTCTGGCTTCCAACACTGAAACAGTAGCATAGTCGTACCCTGACCTCCTCATGTGCTCCAGCCGTAGATTCAGTCCTCTTGTTATTTTTGTTCAGGTGGTTGGCAGTAAAAGAGCCTAACACTGTCTCTGTTATAACAATGCAGTCACACTACTGTTGGGAATGCCTGGTCCCAGCTCTAGTTAGCCCTGTCACTCTGCACTCCCCTGTAGACCTGAGTGACGGCCAGCTCTCTCTCTCTCTCACACACACACACACGCGCACACACACACACACACACACACACACACACACACACAGCTGCCTCGCTCTCTCCATAGTGTTTCCTCACAGGTCTAAAGGTCCTACTTATTCACGAAGTGCCAAGCAATCGAAAGAAGCTAGAAAGTAAATCCTATCATGCAGAAAAAAGCTGTTACACAGTTACACTAGAAGAGCTACCATGGGCTGGATTCGGTCTTTCTGGGGCACAAAGCACAGGTTTTAATGCAAAATACAGTATTCAATCATTCATTATTCATTCATTATCCAACCCACCTAACATTAAAAGGGTGGTGGATGCTGGAACCTACCCCAGCTCTCATAGGGTAAAATATAATATTTAAATTGTAGCAGTTCTGCACTCAGAACTGAACCATCTTGATTCTTCTTCAGCAAAAAGGCTTAATTATGTCCTCCATGTTGGTCTGTCAACATTTCTGGCCATTGCTTTGTAAGAGGGAATGAAAAGCTTAATTGTCTGATGATGTAGGAACTGTGACCATCGCCTCCGTCTCTTTAGACTTTTCTCAGTTTTTCTAGAATACAATTGTTTCATAATGGCTTTCAAAGAGTAGTGGTGTGCTGATCCAGAGTCAGGATCGATATCAGTCTAATATGGACTCATATCACTGGATCAGATCGGACTTCACCCTTAGAACGCAAGCAGCACGAAGTGCAACAAAAGGTAAAATGTCATCATATGGTAACAAAAGGTAAAATGTCATCACAACTCCTTATATGGACGTTCTCCTGGTTTCCATTGATGCTCGAGGTGTCAGACATCATGATAAGCTTTGTTTGGTGTTCCTATGTCATGTAGAACCAAAGTTATTGTAATTTTAAAAATGTAATAATAACCACTACTGGGTTTTAAATGTCCTTTAACAACGTTTTTTTAAAACATTTTTTTCATGAAAATTTGTTATGTGTTTCGAGGAGTCAGATGTTTCTGCTGCCGCGTCCTCATAGAAACTTCTGTGGCTAAATGAGGATCTTCAAGCCTAACAGGACCTCTTCATGCCTACTGGCCATGGGCTCAGCTAGATAAGGTTCAGGTGGATGACTAATGACCTCTTGGTACTTCGACTAGAGCAGACTGTCCTGTCAGACTCAGAACAGATGGAAAACTCTCACGGTTGCTATGTTTGCTCCAACATAATTTGATGAAATCATTTTATATCACCTGTTGCTTTCTAACTCGGGAGCTCTCCACATTAAGAAGCCTCATGTACTATGTGCTGAATCATTAACATTAAGTGTAATATTTTATTATGGGCAATATCACTACGTACGTCACCATTTATGTCACTACTTTTGCCATAGTATTATCACGTGCAATATCATTATTTATGTCTTTAATTTTTGCAATAAAGGTATAGAGTGCAATTCCAAACCACTATTTGTGTTTATTAGTAAAATCCTTCAGCAGTAATTTTATTTATTGATCTATAGTATTTATCTCTATATAGCCACCTCTCTTTCTGACCACAGCATTTTGTGTGTAAAACATAGCGTACTTAGCATTTAGAACAAAGTATTTTCAGATCATTTTTTCTGGTTTCATTTTGACATATTTTGACTCATGCTACACTTTATTGTTCTTTTCTCCGTGTCTCTGTGTGTCTGTGCATCCACAGCGTAAGCTATTTCCTCTGGGAGCAAAACAAGTTTCCTGATTCTGACTCTGCGGTAATGTGGCCGTGTATGAGTCTGATAAGTTGGCCTGACTACCATATGGCCCATGTTTGTTTGTTTGAGTGGTCAGTGGTTAGTTTATCAGTGGGCAGTTTCTGAAAAACAACATCACTGCTGTTCTGAGAATGGTCTGGAGTCGTGTGGTCAGAAACTGTACATGGGCTGCATTTCACACCTGAATACCTATATAGCAGTCTGTAGAGCCAGTGGCCAGTGAGTGGAAACTCAAGGTAGGTGTTTCTTATAAAGTGTCCAGTGAGTAAAAAACACGAGTAGATCTTGAGCATATATATAAACAGCGGTTCACACATAAAGATAGAGGCTTTCTGCACATGTTTGAGTGTCCCCAGTGTTTTAGAAGTATCAGCAGGCTGTTTATGTGAGGTAATTTAGTGCACCGAGTAAAGATAAGCCGCTTATCTTTACTCGGTGTTTTATCTATTAAGTGAAACTGTGTTTCATGTATTAAGTGAAGACCTTTGTGAATGGGATGGATAGATAGGGGCAGTGACGCTTCAGGAGGAGACTCTGAACACAACAGCAATTACTCACAGAGACGCCTCAGCAGAGGGTCATATTTACGCACAGGGGGTCCGAGCGGTCCCTGATGTATGGCTCCGTCAGCCCGGCAGAGCAGTGCACATGCATTACAGCCAGCCACATAGAGAAAACAGCAGTGCTACATGCCTGCAGAGAGCATCCATCACCCTGACCACTCAATTCCAGCCAGACAAGCTGAGGCCCAGGGCTAACACGGAGCGAAAGTCTGCAGCATTAAAACTGCAACACAGCTCCGTTTCTTACACACGGCATCCTTGAAGAGCAGCACTGTCAAAATTGTAAGCCTGGAAAGAAGAAGAAGTCTCAAACACACACACACGCACAATGGCAGGACTAGACGAACAGGTCCAGCACACAGGTTTTCATCAACTCCCTCATACTCCTGCATAATCACCAGAAGAGCTGGATGGTATACATTTTGCACCTCGAAATGTGGAGATATAAATTATGTGTTTTATTTCTGCTCCGTTAAATCAGTTATTCAGTGTTAGATGGGTGGGAAATGCTCAGGAGGGATGTTGGAGTTTGGTGCATGAACAAACAGCAGCCAACTGCAAATTACATACTGCTTTAGTTGAACAAACCAATCTGTAAGTGGATATTGATTTAACAGATTCATCATGTGTTAATTACAATAGAATTCACACTCTTGTACAGAAGAAACTGCACCATCTTCTCAAAGCTGTCTCTCCACACCACTGAAATTATATTATTGGGCAGCACTTTTACCGAATATCGTGCAACATCCAAGTGCTTTTTATTTATATATATTTTTTCCATTATTTTGGACCAGTGTTTTTTGGGCCAGTTATTTCTATTTGTATTTGAACCCCAGTGTTTGTGCCCAACCTGACCCAAACCTCATCATGTCTTTATTTATCACATGCATAGTCATACAAGTACAACACACAGTGAAACGATTTCTCTGCATTTAACCCATTCAATGTGCCGCCAATGAGGCGCCCGGGGAGCAGTGTGTGGGGACGGTACCTTGCTCAAGGGAACCTCAGCCGTGACACTAACAGTTAGGATTTGAACCCCAATCCTCTGATTGTAGGGCCAACACCCTACTAGGCCATCCAAATTCTTATTGTGAACCTGAGCTGAGTTAGACAAAATTTTGCCCAAACCTTATCTGAACCCATACACAATCAATTTTTGAGTCTAAACCCGTTCCAAAAACCAAATATTAATCACATAATCAAATACTTTTGATTTATATATGTGGTTCAAACAAATAATTTTGTTTGAACCACATCTTCAAGCGCCAGATAAAGCCTGCTGCCGGAGAAATGATTGCATAGCAACAGTGGTAGCCATCATTAGCTCATGGATAAATATAATAAAAAGTAAGGAGTTCACTAGAGGGGCCCGGGTCTGTGGAGCAGCGCAACTTCAGTGATGGAGCTCCAGTTGGAGTGACGTTTGTGAAACTGCTTTCATAGAGGCTGTTACTGAAGCAACAATAATCCCCTGATTAATAACCTTGATCTCAGAAAAAAAAAAAAAAAAAACATTGCATGAGCAGGTATCTACAAATGTTTAAAAACACAGTGCCTGAAACAACTGTGCTTTCTCCAGTGGCTGTTGGAAATGTCTTTCTCGGTCATAAATCCAACAAATTCCAACACGGCTAAAGTTCTGTTGCAGCTACAGCCACCTTGACCTTCTGCGGAGTGCAGGCCTGCGTTAAATTGCTGGGATTTCTGAAGTTTGTGGAGTAAACAGCACACCTAATAGTTCAGACTCCTCCATTGTTTGAGGATCAGTATGTTGGTACCACTCAGTCCTCCAAATCCTAGTGAAGCTGTGACCTGCCCACAGCATGACCCACGGCTTACCAATCCTTCTTCTGAGCACTTCTGAAGTATCTGAATCAAGAGTTTCTCATTTCCAGGAACTTCCACTGTAATAGCCAAGTGCCTCACATTAATGAAGCCAATGTGGTTGCTATGGAATGAATGGGGCTCTTAACTGAGAGGAAAAAGAATCTCCTCTGCAGCCTCACAACTGTGAAGCCACCTTGAAGGAATGTTCTGCTGTAAAGGTGTTGAAATTTGAATATCAGCTGGAGCACCTCCCACAGTTTCAGAGGCGCTTTGCTTGCACAGCTGATGGAGGACTTCCTAAACATCAGACGATGTCTTGTAGGGACAAATATGGCTGTTTTTTTGTCTGTGTGCTGCATTTTTATCTGTTTACTGAGTCTTAGTGGTGGACGGTGGTGAAGGATGGGGAGAGCTTTCAGTCGTTCACTCCAACAACAGCATCCACTCTGAACGAAGTCAAGAGCTTCTCTAGAGCTTCTGAAACACACTCACTTACACACACACTTAACTTTGGTTTACACTGAACAGGACATCATAACGTATTTCCCATCCTTTCCCATTTCCCATATTTCTGCCATCAGGGAAATACCCCCCGTTAAGACCAATTTCTATTTACTGTACGGCTAAATTATGTCGGTGTAGGAGATTTTCATGCACAGGGTAGTGCATAAACCCACACTCAGGTTATTATTTTATTTTACATACTATATTGGTCCTGGCGGAAATTGCTTGAGTCCTCTGCATTTAACCCATTCACCCGAGTGAAGTAGTGGGCTGCCCATGACCGAGCCCGGGGAGCAGTGTGTGGGGACTGTATCCTCAAGAGTATATCAGTGGTGCCACTGGCAGTCCTGGGATTCAAAGCCATAGGATTCCAAACGGAAGGGTAACTCTCTAACCACCCAGCCACCAGCTGCCAAAATTTCTACCTCCGAGGCAGAAGGAAAACACACTGGAACTGTGGGAAATTTAATTTTAATAGGGGCAGTGGGGGGTAAGAAGTCCCCCGGCCTGCAGGAAGAACCATCACTGCATCAGTTTGTCTTCTGGGTTTTGCAGAATGCATCATTTATATGTTAAATTATAAAAGTCTTTAAAATTTAGAAAATTGTGCTATCAATCAAAGTAAGTCATCAGTTTATCCACTGTCCACTTTGACATTGTTGACTCACTTCATTATTGCTCTGGGCAAGATCTGCCAAATGCATGAATATGAATGTGAATAACTTTTAAAGATACTAGCAGAAACCCTCGAACACAAATACATATATATATATATATATAATCATAATTTATATATATATAATCATAATTTATATATATATATATATAATCATAATTTATATATATATATGAAAACTTTATACTTTATAATTTTTCATATATATATGAAAAATTCATATCTTGTACAACTAATTATTATTGCATAGATCACTATTATTGAATAATAAATAATTAATGTATTAAATAATAATAATAATAATAATAATAATAATAACAAGAAGAAGCAGTAAAAGAAAAAGAAGAAGGAGGAGAAGAAGAATTAAAGAACTCACCTCAAACATTTCCCGAGGAATACATCTCAGGAATGTAATGATCCAAAACTCAATTTTTCATTAACTCATTAATTTTGCTACAGCCCCTCAGTAAATGTGTCAAGAACAGCTGTGACCTCATCATTTGATCATCCTAGCCTTGGGTGCACCCTGCAATGTGTCTAACACGATAAACAGGGTATGAAAGGTCAGTTTTGATTTCAGGTTGACATCATCAATTCATACTGACCTTCTCAGTGACGCAGCAAAGATCAGCCGGTTTGAATAACAATGTTTCATTTAGTCTCACAGCAAGAAACAGCCTGAACAAAAAACATTTTATACATTTTTTTGCCACACAGATTTAAGCCTAGACTTGTGCAACCATTAATAGAAATAACTTTGCCTCACCTATGTATCATTAAATGTATGTAAATGTATGTAAAACACTTCCACTTTTGTCTTGTGTTTATGGACCTTAATCAGACAGTGTGGGCGTCACTTTAATGTATTCACATATTCAGCGCTACACACACTCTCAGCGTTGTATAGATACAGAACATGTCTGGTTAAAGGGCCCATATAACAAAAAAATGTAATACTTAAATACTTTCATAGCATGCCATGCTCTCCCCAGTCCATACGGCCCATATATGGAAATTAAGCTCATTTTGAATTCCTGGTTTTTGTTAAGTCACAAAAAAACTCCTCATTAACATACAGTACTGTGCAAAAGTCTTAGGCACTTAGGCAAATTGTTTGAAGCCATTTGTCTCAGCATGTGATAATTTGTGTGATAAAAGTAACAAGCAGTAAAAAAAGCATCAATTAGTTTTGTTTGTAAAAAGTAGTTTTGAGGAGAACACAGGTTCGGTTCCAGATTCCTCTTCAGTTCCTCCAGCCGTTGTTTGGATTTGTGAAACTCCATCAGCAGCTCCTGGTTTAATTTAATTTAATGAAGGACTGATTGAGTCCAACCAGGTTTCTGATGGAAACTACAGTAACACTGGACTTCCACAAGCAACACACTGATATACTGAACATAAAAACACTATTTACTGTATATTGTTATTTGTATTTGTTTAGTTTAATATAGCATATTCAGTAATATGATATGAAAAACACGCTGCTTGTCTAAACAGTTTTTAAATACTATTTTCACAGGTACCTAAGGCTTTTGCACAGTATTACATGATTGGACAACCCTGCTATAGAATCATCTCCCCTATTGATGTTGATCTAGGATGTTCTCTTTGTATCATCCTTCTTATCTTTTCCCACCAGCCAGCCTGAAGAATGCTGAAAGAGGGACAGATCGTTGCATCATTGTATTTACTTTCCACATATTAACTGATGGGCAGAATCAGTGTTTAAATGTGACGCAGACTGTCACGCACAAGTGCTGCACAGCAATTTGTTTACTCACAGCGTTGACAATCAGAAATGAGAAAAAAATATCATAAGAGAGAATGACAGAGAGTGGGAGAAGTCATTTACTAGCACGGTGCTAAATGTAAGCCTTAAATCAACACTGTAAATCTCAATCTCAAATTCACTGGGAACATCGTGATTTGACGACGTTCCCAGTGAATTCTGCTCTCTGCCTTTCTCTTTCGTTTTCTATTATTCTGTGAATTCCTCATTTCTAGACACACTGTAAGTACACAGTGTAAAGTGTAAAGTGACCATTATTGTCACTTATGGACACACCACAGCATGACACACGGTGTGAACAGTGTAAAATTCTTTCTGTATATTAACCCATTCAACAAGCAACGCAGCAGGCAGCCAGAGATGCAGCGCCCAGGGAGCAGTCTGTGGGACGGTACCTTACTCAAGGGTACCTCAGTGGTGCCAATAGCAGTTCTGGGATTCAAACCCAAGACCTTCCGATCAAAGGGGCAACTCCCTAACTAACGGGCCACCAGCTGCCCAAAGAAATGAACTTTTTGTGCAGACGCTGTAACATCAAGATTTGTCTTATAAAGCGAACTGCCAAGAAATGTTGGAGTTTGTTGGGGAATGCTGAGTCAGTGTACCATTACAGGGCCTCAACAGAAGAGGTGATTCTATTTTCTACTCTAATTTTCTCAGTTACACAAAAAAAGTTGCTAAGTAACACCATCCTAAATCTAGTTGATGTGTCTAATATTTCTTATTTTGATATTGTTATTGAAGTCATTTTCTGTAAATTGTCTTCCACTGGCAGATAATTTCGCTTTAACATCTTAAAAGAACTCAGTTCCAATGATGATTGATGCTCTATGTAACGGGGAGAGTTTATAAAACAGGGCTTCAGTAAAGTGCACTCATAATAACACTCATGGCTGCACAGTAATCTAAACTATGCCATTCACACAAACACACGCATACACACAGGTGAAACTGTAGCGAGAGAGAACATTAACCATAAAAAAGCTTTTACAAAACAGGTTTGTGGCTATTAAACCGTAGAACACAAACACACACATTGCACATTTAGTAGCTGCACTAAACACCCGATTAAAGGACTATTTCGGCAAAAAAAAATCTCATTTACAGTTTTCAACTTACCCCAGGCATAGTGGATCAGCCAAATTTAGTTTAGAACACTAGAAGGTGATAATCACTCAGATCTTTTCCGTAAATCACCAAAACTTCAAACGTGATGTACCGCACTGTGGTGTGTAATATGACTACTGCCAAAGTTGAGAGAGTAAGAAGCAAACCCAAGTGATTTAAAGACAAAATGAATTTTAAAGATTGACCATGTAAGAAAAACAAAGGAAAACACTGTTTCTAATGTTGCTAATCTAATGGCTGATTTGTTTGAAATTGGATGAATAGCATCTAAAGGTCATTATGATTGCGCCTACAAAATTTCAGTAAGACTGGCTGTTCAAATAGGTTGAATTTTGATTGGCTGTTGGAGGCCATTTTGTTGAGCGAGGCAATGGAACCATGTGAGATAAGAGCAAATGTAGCCAAGTGTAAACACACCAAATATCAAAATATTAGCTTAAGCGGTTTTGGAGATATTGAAATCATCAGGGGACGAAATTTCACAAAATTTGCTACCAGCAGCCATTTCAGACAACACCAGGGCTGGATAGACCTAATCTTGGATCAGAATCCTCTTTATTTAGGATGGTCATTATCAGTTAAATGATTCCAGTCTGCAGCACCTTAGGGTTGAACCTAATGCATTTTGATGGCGAAGTTTTAGAGGTATATTTACTAAAAAGATTTGGTTGACTTTTGACTTCTGCTGTTTCTCATCAGGCTAGTGGTTCCACTCTACATTAAAGAAGCAAAATTTGGACTCCAAATACAATACATTGCCAAAAGTATTCACTCACCTGCCTTTACACGCATATGAGTTTACATGACATCCCTTTCTTAATCCATATGGTTTAATATGACGTTGGCCCACCCTTTGCAGCTATAACAGCTTCAACTCTTCTGGAAAGGCTCTCCACAAGGTTTAGGAGTGTGTTTATGTGTTTATGGGACTTTTTGACCATTCTTCCAGAAGCACATTTGTGAGGTCAGACACTGATGTTGGACGAGAAGGCCTGGCTCGCGGTCTTTTTCACACCAAACTCACTCATCCATGTCTTTACGGACCTCGCTTTGTGCACTGGTGCACAGTGTTGTTGGAACAGGAAGGGGCCGTCCCCAAATCCACAAACTTGTCCAAAATCTCTTGGTCTACTGAAGCATTCAGATTCCTTTCACTGGAACTAAGGGGCCCAGAACCTGAAAAACAACCCCACACCATAATCACCCGCACCAAACTTCACACTGACTGCACAATGCAGTCAGACTAGATTCGTCCATCAGATTTCCAGACAAAGAAGCGTGATTCGTCACTCCAGAGAACGTGCCTCCACTGCTCTAGAGTCCAGTGGTGGCGTGATTTACACCCACTGCATCCGACGCTTTGCATTGCACTTGGTGATGTATGGCTTGGATGCAGCTACTCGGCCATGGAAACCCATTCCATGAAGCTCTCTACACTGTTCTTGAGCTAATCTGAAGGCCACATGAAGTTTGGAGGTCTGTAGCGATTGACTCTACAGAAAGTTGGTGACCTCTGCGCACTATGCGCCTCAGCATCTGCTGACCACGGTCCGTCAGTTTACGTGGCCTACCAGTTTACGTGGCCTGAGTTGCTGTCGTTCCCAATCGCTTCCACTTTGTTACAATACCACAGACAGTTGACTGTGGAATATTTAGTAGCTATGAAATTTCACGACTGAACTTGTTGCACAGGTGGCATCCTATCACGGCACCACGCTGGAATTCACTGGAGCTCCTGAGAGTAACCCATTCTTTCACAAATGTTTATAGAAGCCGCCTGCATGCCTAGGTGCTGGAAGTTATACACCTGTGGCCATGGAAGTGATTGGAACACCTGAATTTAATTATTTCGATGGGTGATTGAATATTTTTGGCAACAGTGTATCTGCCTATTTACCCTACAGCAGTTTAAGCCCCACCCTACTGAAGTTATAAAAAGGGTTTAAGTCTTGACTACTTTCTGAATAAGGCATATTTAGTCCTGCAAACCTCACTTCAAGTATGTAATGGTTTTGTAGTATTATTTTACATATATGTTCCATGTTTTCCCATCTTAAAGGTGACATATTATGCAAAATTCACTTTTTGCATTCTTTTGTATTTCCGTTTGGGTCCTATAAATCCGTTTTCTGTGAAATTTGCATAGATCCACCCACTATATTAGTTGAAGATCCATCGTTTTTGTCTGCTAGCTTTACGAGCACACAAGATGCCGAGCGCTATGGCTACAGGCAAAGGCACCACTTCAAGGTAAACTGCTTTGAAAACCTCAGACAGTACACAGCAGGATTAGCCAGCAAACTTCGTCTGCCGGGGGTGTCACGACGCTGAAGTTAGCTCCTTATTCGGATTTTCATTCCACCTTAAATACTGCTATCCAGACTGCAATGTCGCTATTTCGCCTGTAGAGGGGAAACTTTACTGAGGTTTACATTCAGAATTATGTTGCCTTTTTATATGGACTGTTTCAGAAATGCATGTAGAGAAATAAAAACGTTTTTAATCTTTAC